>BOPP01000042.1:4025108-4061394 GCA_017312745.1 Gryllus bimaculatus
TATTATTATTATTATTATTAAAACCATTCGACTTGTAATAATTATGTTAAAAATATTTTCTAGTGCTTGTAATTTATTCATATGCATGCTTGAATACGTCGCAGCATAATGGAGAGGCATACCAGAGAGATCCCATTCTCTCGTGTGCGGCGGCGGCGCTGGGCGTCGTCAGCGGCCGCTCAGGTGAGCGCTTCTCTCTCTTGCCACCGCTGCGCCAGAGCTGCGCCTCCGCTGCGCCTCCGCTGCGCCAGCGGCGACGACCCGCGGCGCGGCGCGGGAAAGTGGTGCACGCGCCTGCGTATTCGGGCGCGTGACGTCATCCCGCCTCGGCCGGTTCCCGGCTTCGGCCCCGCCCCCGCCCCGCCGCCGTACGGTGCTTTACACGCCGCATCACGTGGACAAAATTCACTTTTGGTTTTGCGAAAGTGTTCACTCGTCTGCACTTAGATTACTAAAGAAGGTCACAAAACACCGTCAGTGTGCTGAGGCTGGATAAGGGATTTTCTTTAAGGGTTACATCAAATAGATTTAAATTGAAACATTTAGAATTATGCTGATATGATATGGGGAAACATCGCAAATGCTTCCCCACATCATATCCAGACCTCCTCTCCTTTTGCCTTACGTCATAATCTACAATGGAAGTAGAAGGAATTATAAATTCAGAGAGAGGGGGGGGTACGTAACAATTGATTATCTAATACGCAAGTTACGTTTTGTTTTGAGTTCATTATTGCGTAGGAGATCCATCGTAAGGACATTTGAAGAAGCGGCTCTACTTTCTAAAATCATCCAACTCTCAGATATGTTCAAAGTGTACTCGTAAGTCAATGACATTAAATATACATCGCCTAATTTGTTTCTCACTAAATATTTTAAAAGAAACATTTTTACTATTATTCTATTTTTTTTTTGTAAAAAATGTTTTAATCCAACACTGCTGTGAGCAAGATTCATACGTTCCTGGACTTATCAAACGCAATGAAATCTGCAAACTTAGTGTTTCAAATATAACTGGAAGTACATTCCGGATATATTTCCACTTTAGCAAAATATGTGACTTCAAATTCACTTTTAGTGTTGTGTTTTATACGAAGATGAAGGGAAACGTGCGCACTGCATGGTCCGTTATTGAAGGTACATTTAGGATTCTCTTGAAACCAATTGAAAATTTTTAAACATAAGAACGTAAACCGCAAAGAATTAAGAGACAAACTCAGCCTGTACTAGATGATGGAAATAAAAATTAACAATTTGATCGACTTATGTGAACGTTCATTCCTTTGGTTCAATACTTAAGCATTGTTAATGAAACAAATGGCTAAATTAAACTAAAATCATTTATTAATAAGCACTCAGGGAAGATTCATTATTATGGAAAGTATTTTGGCGGTTTCTGTGGCCTGGCCCCAATTTAGATTCCGCAAGAGGCAAAGATACAGTTGTAGCTTTCCTTTAAAATCGTCCCAGTTTCTGTAACTGAGTGGCGCTTCATGCTGGCGACGTTTGCTAGATATGGATAAAGGTTGATTGTTTGTTAGTGATTCCTGACGCGTCAACTGCTAAGGGAATCCCATAAGTGTGGTGCATGTTTTTCCCTATGGATGTAGCGATGATCTTCTCTCGTTGGATGGCCGTCGAATAGGGAGGTTTTCCCTACCAGGTAACTTCCACAAGCAGGGCACCATCCCAGCCGGGATAAGCTCTAAGCTCCCTACACGTTTTATTGTGTAAGAAAAGGGCGAGGATACGACAAGAAAGACGGAAGAAAGATCGCGTGTGATCCATGGCCCGTTTGTGAGGGTACTCTTCTTGCATTCGCCTGGTGTTGATCGGAGAAACCACGGAAAACTACCGATCGAAGCAGCCGGCAGCTAGCACTGTCCTCCAGAGAGAGACTGAATTTGACCTAGCTGTCAGGCTAATATCAAAAATCCTGCAACCGTCGGGACTCCTACCTAGGACCTCCCGGTCAGAGGCGCTGCACTGACATCAATTGATGCCCTGAGCGACCTGTCCCGATATGGTGAAAGAAATACGTCATGTTCGCTTCATGTCTCTCACACCCCCATGGAAATTAAACTTGGCACAGACACGGGCGGCACCGTTTGCTAGCCCGCAGTCGGATAATCGACTCAAATTCCCAAATACATCGATCTATTTTGACCGTTTTGTGCCGTGTCTGGACCATAGTGCGCCGGGTTGCTCCGCCTTCAAGGGCACCGCAGCCTCATCCTCCGCCCGCGAGCGTTGTCCCGGTCGGCGCGGAGCAGGGGCCTTTTTGCTTCGTTTATCGCCTCATATCGCAGACGCAATAGTGCTGATGACGGGCATCCCATTGCAGCCCGCAGTTCTGCCCGAGGCCCTTACTTGTGTCTACGCCCACATCCGATGTTTCTCGCTTGTGGTTCAAACCGCGTTTTCGGCGCCTTCATTACACATTTCCCGCGAGCCATCCTTTACTTACTTTTACTTTGCTTTGGCCTGTTCTCTTTCTGCTACACTCTCTTCGTATTGTATATAGTGAAATAATCGATAGGAATGGTAACCTAGAGAGAAGGCGCTTTTAAACTGTCCTTTCATGAAAGTAAAATACATCAAATAATTCTGTTGTGAAATACTTTGGGGTGATGAATTACGAACAAAGCAAAGGACTAATTAGCAGAGGCGCCTGGCGCCCACCTCAAAAAGTTGCAGCTGTTCAGAGGTTGTCGGGTGGGTGCGTGGGTGGTTGGAGGATGGGCGAGCGGGAAGATAGGTGGGAAGATGGGTGAGAAGATGGATGGGAGGATGGATGGGAGGATGGGTGGGAGGATGGATGGGAGGATGGGTGGGAGGTGGGTGGGATGAGGGGGAGGATGGGGTGGAGGATGGGGGGAGGAGGGTGGGAGGATGGATAGGAAGATGGCCGGGAAGATGGCGGGAGGATCGCGGGGGAGCGGGAGGATGGGCCGGGAGGATGGACGGGAGGATGGGCGGGAGGATGGGCGGGAGGATGGGCGGGAGGATGGGCGCGCGGTTGTCTCGGTGAGTGGGAGGATTGACAAATGGCCGTGTGTGCGGGTGAAACATGAAAGAGTGAGTGACCGGGCGGGAGTGCGGGAGGGTGTGAGGGCGGTTGTATGGGTGGCCGGGTGGGCGGGCGGCGCCTTCTCTGCCCGCGCACTGCACTCGCGCCACGCCCCCTCCTCCTACTTCCCCCTCCTGACGGCGTCGCCTCGGGCGTCACGGCGCCGGGCGCATTCTCACGCCCCCTCGCATTGTCTCGCACTCCCGCATCGGACTCCCTGCGAGCACCATACATTAATATGCTTTGCAGGCCGTTTTTTTCTGTTTCTTTTCATCTTTTTTTCGTGTTCTGATTAATGTCGGGATATTTCGTGCAGCATCTCTTACAGCTTGGCAACGAAGTCTCATAAATCATAGATTTCATCGACAATTTCGGAATAGTGCTTTGAATGTTTTGGAATATGTCGTGGTTGTCTTTGCCGTTCATGGCACGATCAAAAGCTCAAGTCAGCTGTGTTTCATGGAGGTTTCGAACACACGATCTTTCACGTAATACGGTTCTTACGTTTTTTCATATGCTTTGTATAAGCCTACTATTTTCTTTATATCAATAAATGGTACAGGTAACCGTTCAAAAAAGTCGAGGCTAAATAAAAATCTCATATTAATAATTCATTAGTCCGAAGAGCACACTTTACACAGCACATGAGCGCACTTTAACGGACGTTAAAATGCGTCTGTTGGTAATTTTACAGATACGAGAGGGGTCCGTGGTAGTCTGCTTGTGAGCCCGGAGTATTGCCGGATCTGAAACTTCGGACGTTGCACGATACTCGACGCTTGTGTATCCTTGGAGATCGGATGTTGATTACCTACACGATAGCAAATAAAGAAAATTAATATAACCTTAAATTTATTAAAAGTTTCGCAAAATATTAATACAAAGAACAAAAAGATTCTTCGAACTTAACATAAATGAGTTCATATCATTTTAACATTAGAAAAAATAGTTTTGTGTTCATTGTACAGCGTCGTTAATATTATTTTCAGTATTATAAACATACAAGAAAATTACAGTTGGAATTACTGTATTTTATTTGCAACCAAGTTTAAAATGCCAATGCTGAACGTAATTCAAGCAAATCACTTGATATGTTGTTACTTTTATTTATTGAACATTAAACTATGATATTCTTCTCTAGCACGCCTTGAAAAGTGAAATTCACAGTGTTATATCGTCAATTTAGTCTAAGTAAGATTCAACGAAATTAGTAAAGGACGAGATCTTACATCACTCTGAATATCACTCAATACAAAGTTCAGCTATATTTTCAAATGTGGAAAATCTATGATTGTGACCCAGAACATTTCTGTACTTAGAAAAGCAGCCTTCTACGTCGACGATAGTACAAAGAAAAATTTGAAATTAAGAAGATTACTTCCTAAAACTTCTTCAAGTCTACTAGTATTAAGTTATTCACCACGCAGAAATTTGAAATTTTACCCAAAGTTTGATAACCAACATTTTTGTCCAGAACCATGTACATTTTCTTGCATCCAGATTGACCAACGTATCCTTGGAAGTTTTTAAAATCATTTTGCTTTCGTATTTTATCAAGAACTGACATTTTAGGCCTTCGTAGTTTTTAAATAATTAATCGTTTTGGTAAGAATCACAGAATTGGTTTTGAGGTATGTCAAAGATCCTAGTAAATTATTTTTTGCCGGCAGTTCTTGGCAAATTCTGATTGATGCTGGTCATCAAAATCATCAACTAGTCTTAACCAGAATAATACATTGCAATATTTATCCACGTACCCAACGCCATCTATACATATAAGCCATAAACATTCACTTGGCAACGTCACACTGGGCATTAGAAGTTGCCCTATCATGGCCAGGGATACGTTTTATTAAAATACAAACATTCATTTTTTCTTTTCGTAAAATTAGTTTGTTCAGCATGAACAAGTTCGTTGGGAAATTTTATTTCTCACAGATGTACATGTTATCTTTTTATTTTAGAATCATTTAATTTTTCTAGTAATGTAATATATCAAGAACAGAATCACTTTTATGCATGCACACACCTTTACACAGAATGCCTTCACAGCATGAAATTATTTATTTTCTTAACGTGAATAAACATTTTAAACACTTATATAAATAAATTATCTCTTAACTGTAATAGGAACACACGGTTTGTTAAGGTATAACATGTGGGATGAGAATTACAAGTTAATTGCAGAAATGCCAAAAAACGCATTAATGTCATTTTAACGTATTTTATTCAACACACATACTAACATCTCTAAGCTCACTTAAGAGTTGCCAATTTCGTTTTTTATTACTAGACGTGTAACGAATTTCTTTATTGAATTTAGTAGTCATTTATCAAAACATTAGAAAATGAAATTACATTGTTAAAAATATTCCTAACGTTCCTGCTGAAAGCACAATGAATTGTTTCATCACAGAAGCCACAGGCTTCAAGGCTGAGGGTAGTCAAAGAGATTAAAAGTTGTTTTTGTATCAAAAGAACTTTTCTTTACATCCAGGAATGTTATAATACATTGTAAAATTGCATATATATGAAAGACAAGCGTCTTTATAAGAGCATTAGATGCTCATGGGTCACCTTTTCGTGAACAACTAGTGAATCAAAGTAACAATTACCACTTATCTCTCCTTCCTTTGAATCACATAGCAAATTTGCACATAAACTGCAATTTAACTGTTTAAAAATGGAATGGAATGCATGTCTCCTAACATAGATTTCACTTGATACATCAATATCATAACTATGTAAATAATGAATATAAAATACTCACTAAAATACATTTCACCAACAGAGTCAGTTTGAATATTTAGTTCATTTATTCTAATTTCTTTCAGATGAATATTAGTTGTCATTTTCTTGAAAATATTTTTCATTCTTATCTTTTTTCTGATTACATAATCAGTGTAAAAGAAACATTGAAAGTTGCAACCTGCCAATCGCCTTGAAAATTCACTAATGTTGTCTTAACAAGCCGAACAAGCACATTGGAACAACTCTGACATCCACTGAATTTGTTAGCTGATAAGCCAACTTTATTTCCCTAGTGGCATTGTTCTCCTACATTTAACTCATACCTCAAATTTTACTAGATAATCTAATTTTGAGTCATTTAAATGAGATATAGGGCCTCTTCAGTAATTTCGATTCGGTACACCTTTTATTGTGCCTTTGCAATAATATCCAAAACCATTGCAGTCTCTTCAAAAGTTCGATCTGTTTTCAAAGCAGCAATAGTGGAATGGTTAAAAATGGAATCGAGAAAATGTACATATTTTTTTCTGTACAAAATTAGAAGCAAACAAAAATTTATTTTTTAACTTATACCTTATTTCATCATGAAATGCTGTTTCTTGTTATGAAACTTCCTCCGACATCCACAAGAAACTGTTCTCTCTTAAAATTTGGATGTAAAATTTTACTTGCTTGCTGCTTTTAGCTGCTGTCATTAATGGAATTTCAAGATAAGCCCGTCCACATTTCGAGGCACACTGCACTTCTACATTTACTGAAGTGTCATAATTAAGAATCAAATAAAGAAACCGCGTTAGAATGTGTTGGCGTACTTACAAGCTATTACAATTATATCTTTAAGCAATTATAGTCATATTTCTTCATGCAATTACACAAGGATCTTGTCAGAACAAGTTGTAAAATATAATAGAATAGCAAGTATTAGTCTGTTTGTCAGCAGTCTGTCAGAACACAATGTTCTTTTTTTATTTTTAAACATTACACCTCCGATCAAAAACTTATTCATGGCCACTGAATATTTTGCGCGACTTAATTGAATACTTAAATACAAATGGCAAAGAAATAAAAACAAATGCCGGGTGCTCGTCTAATAAAATATAGGATGAAGAAATGTATTTATCATTCAATTCAATTCCACCTGTATGATATTCACAAAAAATATAATTAATTATTTCTCAAGCGAGCTACGAATTTATCAAGTTGAAGACGAAAGCAGCTTCCTATAAGAAAAACGAAATGCATCTGCTGCGTACTGCAGTCATGTTCGTATTTGTACTGGGGAAATTTAATAGCTCGAGACGATATTTCATCTGCCAGGATACGCTAACCGTACATACAAATGCAATTTACAGGATATGAACCCACTAGTCGCTGTGAATTCAAACTTATTCTTCACTGTGCTAGCCAACTTTACGTGTTTGGCTCTAACGAACTCTTCGCAGCACGCCTAATTTATTTTGTTGGTTTACATGATGTGTCCACATTTATTAAAGTTATAAACTCCCCACAGCAACATCAGTAACTCAAGTTCGTAAAACTTATTTTATCTGTTTTGCTGTCATGAGCAGAAAGTCGTTTAAACACTTTGTGCTCATATATTTTAAAATATGGTATACAGTATGAAGAGAAAAATACATAGCGCGTTTGCAAACTGTACGGGTAAGGTAGGTACAAGAAGTCAAAACCAGACGCTAACAATAGTCTTTACATGGTTATTCTTGACATATTGAAAATGCATGTCTATAAAGCAATGTATTAGTGTATTTCTGCACATCTGTCCATACACCTTTAAAAGACGATACTATCTACTTACTTATTTATGAAACATGAATCTATTGACAATATCTGAGGTGAAAAATAACGCTTATATGAAAAATAAAGTTGAATAATCATAAAATACCATTTATTTTCATCATCTTCTATCAACATTAAATTAAATTATTACATTGTTTAAAAACCCCTTCTCTTAAAATTTCAAAGTTTTTAATTGAAACCTCGCTGAAATATTCCTTAACGCGTCTTCTACAACCGTCAATATTAGTATCATTGATACATCCACGGTTTATCTTGAGTGCCAGAAAAGCGGAATACCAGAACTACTTGTCACTTCTTTTTATTGGTATTAAACTGGTATTCAATAAGCTCTAGCGTGATGAGATGACGTGCTTCTACTGTCATAATGCTGCAGTTAAAGGTGAAAAGAGGATCTCTTACATATCCCTGGCATCTATCTAGAGGAGACATTGATTTTGGGGGAATAAAATATCTCCTGAGTCAGGTTACTACTGCCTAGTAGAGGGCAAAACAACTCATTTTTACTGCCTTAATTTAAATTAGAAAATGTTTGGCGTGTGTCTACAGATAATGTTAGGCTTCCCTGCAAGAACCACTGCTGAAGATTAAGAGCGGCAACTTTAATTTTAAAACGCCTTTCCACTTCTGATTCTTTTCCTTCACATTTCTTCATTTTCGGAGAGTTTTCCAACTACGTCTTCTAAGAAGCTTCTTCGTTTGGGCTACAAATTCTCTTCAAATTATTTCCAAATTTACGGAACAGAATTTTTTTGCGTTATTTCGCCATTTTCCCAAGTGAATGAATGTCATATTTCTTTATGATATTGCACAAGGATCATATCAGAACAAGTTGTAAAATAGAACAGCAAGTATTAGTCTGTTTATCAGCAGTTTACACAATGTTCTTTTTTATTTTTAAACATTACACCTCCAATCAAAAACTTTGTCATGGCCACTGAATATTTCGCTATAATTCATTGAATACTTAAATACAAATGGTAAAGAAATAAAAACAAATGCTGGGTGTCACATGTATTTGCGGAATGTCACAGGCATGTTGAAATACCTCACGCTGATTCATTGATTGATTAGTGATTTAGGGCGCGTCAATTGCTAAGGTCTTTAGTCACGTGAATGTAGTGTACGTTATTATCTAAGGAAGTGGATGGAGATCTGACGGTGACCTCCTACACGTCGGCTGGCAGGGTTTTCTCCAATCAGGTATCACTCACCAGCGGAGCATCGCTCCAGCCGAGACACACTATAAGCTCTCGATTGGTCGCCCGGTATGAGTGATAGTGTAATGCATTTAAGGATAAGTTTGTGAAAATGAGGCGTGTGGATAGGACAAGGAAGGGGAAAGAAAGATCGCGCAGTCAATGGCCCATTTGTTAGGGTACTGCTCCGGCATTCTCCGGGTGTTGATGGGAGAAAACACGGAAAACTACCGATCACAGCAGCCGGCCGTTAGAATTCCTCTTCAGAAAGCGTCTGAACTCGACCTACTCGTAGCTATGTATATAGTATCGAAAATCGCGCACGAATCGAAACACGCGCCCGGATTCGAACCCCACGACCTCCCCGTCAGAGGCGCTGTAGTGGCAGCCATTGAAGCTCCGAACCGCCTAAGCCGTTACCTCTCGATTGGTAATAGCGAGAGCAAGCATGAACCAAATCAGACTATGTATAGAAGCCTTGGCGTGTCATGTTCCATCTTCGAAATTCAAGCTCAAGTCGACTCGGATTAAAATGATCCGATCACGAAGAAATTATTTGTAGCATGTGTTAGGGTAGTTTGAAAATGTTTGCCGGGTATGCGTTTCAAAACTTCACAGAAACACACTGTTAAATTATTATGTTAAGAGGATTTAGGGAATTTCAAACACTGCAAAGCAATATAATTTTACAAATAACAAATATTGTCCGTAAGTAAGCGATATTAATATGTTCTATTTTTCGACTGAGAAATAATGAGAATAAAGTTCTCCATAGACGTGATTTTAAGCCGTCAGAAGTTTACTGTCTTGTGAGAGTTCGAAGTGTTTATGGCCAATCGAAATGTACAAATTTTAATTACGAATGAAGAACAATATTTCCGAAACTATCTGCAATTGGAAAATGTATTACTTTCGTGTTCAGAAAATTAATGGCAAAATTGTTGGTCTTCGGGTATATTTTATTTACTTGAGTGATTACACAGTTTTGAGCAGTCATAAACACCCATGAAATTGCAGTTCGTGGGGGACAATAAAGAATATGAGAGACAGGCTAGTTGTCACCAAGGACTGATTAGAACAGTTTCCCACGTCAGGATAGCGTGCATAAGATCCAGCTTTGTGTAATGAGACTTTAACTCTAACAAGTTTGTTACATGTCCAGGAACAGGAAAATAATTCAGAAATGACAGTACTTAACTTTCATCTATTTATTATTCCAGCAGATATAGTGGCCCACTTTTGATGAATTTTCACGAATCAGAAATGCTTCTACTGTCATAACGTTGCAGTTAAAGGAGAAAAGAAACATCCACGAACAAGAAAACACCATAGTCTAGAAAAATAATTATACTTTTGATTGGTATAATGGAATTGGTCGAAACTAAAATAGAATAGCTAAACAATATTAAAAACTATTAAATGGTGCTACCAATGCCGGTCTCCCGTGCTGTATGTTTTCAGTAATGAAGAAGATAGGGATTTTTAATTTTAACAGCGAGAGATGTTTTAAATTTTATGTTATTATTTTTATTATTATTTGTTAAGTTAATATGAAGTGTATTATTTTGTATTTAAAATATTGAAATTGTCAAAAAAGGGAGATTTTTTACACATAAAAATTGACTTCATAAACTGAAGTAACTGAAGAAATGCAAAATTTGTTGATTGTTTAAAAAAATAATTTTAGAAATTTATTATGAATTTGTTTTACAAGTTAAAATTTAATTATAAAGTTAAAGAAATTACGATCACAACTATTCAGTTAATTGATATATAATTACTTTGCCTTGGATTATACTGAATCGTCGCAACCATGAAAGTTTATTTCAGCAGAGTCGACGTCATAAAATGTTGGTAACGAGCTAATGGTTTTATCGACATTACAGGCTGGGACATTAATTAACATACTTCCATTTACACGCACCCTCTGCAAAGGAAATACAGGTATGGGTCGTAAAATGTCCATTTTTATTTTGCCACATTGCTCTTTTCCTACTCTGTGAACGTGACGTCATTAAGAATCTCGACACTTGGCAAGAAGTCGACTGCAAGCCCTTGTTAATGCACGGACCCAATGAGCCCAGGCCCAGGACCTGTGTTCCTAAGCCCTGACGATTCAAAAAATAAAGTGAACCGTAAAAAGGTGATGTGTGATTAAACTACACGCAAAAAAAATGGCATAACGAAGTGATATGTCATGAATCATTGGATAATATTTATAACATGGAATGTTGCTGGTTGATACGAGATTGTCACTCAGTGATGAGAAGTTTAGTTTTTTACACAAAACTTGTCTTAAATAGGAGGAGGGGATATCTGAGAATGTAAGAGTAGGAGACCCCAAATTAACGTACTCCCAAGGGCTTCCAAAGCTGTTTAAACGGCCCTGGTCGCCGGCAGTTCGTTTCGTAATATCATGTATTAGAAAGTAAGTTTAAAATAATAAGAAACAATAATTAGATAAAGTCAACTGAATTGCAAGGATCTTTAGAATAATTTTATCAAACTTTCGAAGATTGACTATCACAATTCAAATATTTGTTGCTAAAATTATACCTTATTGAAGAAAAGGCATTAACGGCTTAACCTGTTTTCTTTTCCTTTCATCATATTTTTTGGGAGGGAAATGTAGTACAAACATAAATTCTAAGTGCTAAAACTAGCCAACTTTGGCATGAACCAGACATAAACTCCTGAGACATCTACAAACATAACATTATAAATAATAAAATAAAATTAAAATTGGATAATATGGGCAATCGTGTCTCATATTCGAAATCTCATGCTCAATTAGTATCAAGATGTGAATGTTGTTCTTTTCATGAATTGAATTGTGTGCTACGTTTAAAGGCACAAACTACACAGATCAGTCACATTGATCTCACCACAGCCTATGTTCGATACATACGAGTACACGTGCAATACCTCCTTACAGACGGCAGGTGGCAGTGTTAACAGTAGTAGGTGCACTTGTGTAAAGCTTGTCGGATGGAAGTGGAAAACAGTGCAGTAATTGTAATGCCAAAACGAAGCGTTTAACGGGTCGTCCAAAAGGTCATGATCATTGGCTTTCGGGCCAGGGAGGAAGCCTTTAAAGTGAGAATGCACGTTTGCTCGGCCAGAGTCAGTGGCTACTTGGCTGTACAGAAGACGCCGCGCCCTAGGCACAGGTGCAAACGTTTCGGCCGACATTTTGCAACCTTACCCAATGTGAAATGCGCGGAGATGGATAGCGCACGAGTTAATACGGGGTTAGGTTCCCCTTCATCGGTCAGCCTGTTGGCCGGTTTTCTGCACAATATAGAGAGAGCATTGGCCAGAACTTATCCCTTGGGCAGATTGAGGGAAGTATCTCCTCCCGTGGTCGGACGTCATGGAGCAGCGCGAACCGCTCCCTGACGGGACCGGACGTCGTGGTAAAAAAGATGTTTCCAGACCTCGTGAACACGTAGGTCCTAGTCTGAATTGAGGTTTTGGGAATTTTTGAGAATAGCGTCTTTAACCCACCTAGGTTTCCAACGGTCTTCTTTGGCTAGAAGGTGGGCGTAATAAAAAATAATGCTGGCCATTTTTTTCATGCGTGGCGAGATTCGGCCGATTTATTAGAATTATTGTACTGTAAGGGCGAATGTGTTCACGGAGCCTTTCCTTAACGGTTGGTCCCGTCTCACCGATATAACTGTGGCCGCAGCTGTATGAGATCTCATATACCCATAAGGGGAGGATCGCAATCTTCCATTTGATACAAGGTATTGCGCGAGTTTTTCATGGGTTTTGTAGGCCGTCTGGACGTCGAACCGGCTCAAAAGCTTGTCAATTTGTAATTTGTGTTCGTGTGTCGCCATGGTTAAAATATGTTACGCATGGCTCTATGACGATATTCCAAACCGGCATGGTAACCGTGGCGCACCAAGGGCCATAAATGTCAGGAGAGAACGATGGAGCTGTGGAGATTTGCCCGGGTGATAAGACATGCAACTGTAGAGCAACTGACGGGCCAACAAGAGGGTTACCATGGGTCTAACAAAACAACCGTCCAGCGAACAATTCTGAGTATTGGCCTCTGCGCTGGTGTCTGTATGTAATAATAAGTGAAAGTTTATAAAAACATCGAATAGTCTATTCATTGTACTGCACATTATTTTATAAATTATTTTTCGAGTTAACATGTATTTATAATTTCGATCACTAACCAAGTCGATCAGAACTTCTTTCTGTATCCTTTTATATGTAGAATATTGTAATATTATTTTCTGCATTAGTCACTCTGTCGCTAACATTTAGGCAATAAGACATTTCTGCAGATATATATATATATATATATATATATATATATACACACACACACACACTTGCATTAGACATTTTTTCACGTAGACTAACGCGATGTGTAGACATTTATTATGTAGACATTTTAGAGTAGACCAAATATCGTTAGACCTCGATTATTAAACATTATTTAGGAGTACCTTATTTCTGTAGATCTACTGACCACTAACCGGTTCATGCACTCTTGCCGTCTGTCGTTCATCGGCGACGAAAGCTGGAATTTGCACGCCACTACCGCAACTGGACGTCCCCTGAGTTGCGACAGGTGGCACTTTCAGATGAATCACGTTTTCTTCTCGACCGGACAGATGAACATTGGCGTATATGGCGTGAAACGACTGAAGGCAAACACTCTGCAACATTCGCCAAACAGGTCCCGGGCGGAGGAAAAAATAGTCATGGTGTCGCGAATGTTTTCGTGGCATTTCCTGGGGTGATCTCGTCATTCTAGACGGCAAAGAGGATTTTCAGAAGTATGCAGCCATCATTACGGACCATGTCCACCGACATATGCCTGTTTTCCTCAACAAGTTGGCTTCTACCAGTAGTACAATGCCACGTGCCGAACACGTACCAGTGTATATGTGTGATTCGAAGTGCACTTACGTTGTGTTTTGAAAGTCCGCGTAAGCCAGCATAATTTCGCCTTCTGAACTGTATTATTCAAAGTCAGCCCGTTACAGAACAAACCATAATTAATTATTTCTTTTGGATTTTACTCCCACTGCGTCAACTATTTTTGGGGGTGAACAAAAAAGTTTTTTTCACGATTCTTCCGTTTACCTGGCCCTTCCTTTTACCATCCTCTGCAACTACATGCTCATAACTTACATCATCATAATTATTTTCATCATTCGTATAACTTGAAGGGAGATTCCCCTTCCGTTTTCATCATTCGCATAACTTAGTTATAAGGGAGATTCAACGCACTCATGATGAGACCATGTGGGAACTACTTTCACTCTGTCAAGTGTCATGAAAACCACACTGTACATTAATTTATATCTCAGAAAAGCCACGTATCTGTACACTGTCTTCTGCGCCGAATATTTTCTTAAAAACGTGGCACTAGAAGAAGAGCAAGAACCTCGAAAAAGCAAGTGTGTGTGTGTGTGTGTGTGTGAAACTCCAGGCACGTCAACCGTGTTAAAGTAAATGATCTTAAACGAATCTATATGACATATGAGTATGATAAAAGTCTATCACAGAGTGTTGAAATAGAGAAGCAACAAAAGCCACCTCAGACTAACCAAGGGCGCATCGCTCGAAGAGACTACGTAGACTTTGCGGTCGGAGAAGGAAGCCTAAGGCGCGTGGGGGTAGGCGCTGGAGGAGGTGGGAGTGGCAGCCTGGCAAAATAACAACGACCCAGCGACAAAAGTTCCAAATAATCGCTGCCAGATAGCTCCAACAATGCCCTTCCATGGCAAAAGCGTGCGTGACGAGCACCAAATTCGAGCTTTAATTAGGCGAACAAAGCGAAAACGGGGCTGAATCGAACCGAATATTGGTTCTACAAACACTGAGGCATGAAAAGTTAACTCTGGCTAACAAAGGAGGTAGCACGGGCCAGAGCGATGACGGAGGCGGAGCAGACGAAGACGGAGTGCCGGGGGCCGCGGGGGCGGCAGCGCTGGCGGGGGCGGAGGTGGGGGCGGCGGTCTCGACGCCCGTCAAAAGCTGTCCCGACCACCAGGCCCGCCGCCCGCCCGCCCAGCGAGCCGCCCCAGTGCCTTCCAGTTTTGATTTACGCCTGCTGAATATTCAATTCAGGTAGAGTAATGACGGGTATTTTGATTAGCTGGTCATTTGGCCGCCCCGTGACAGGTGGGCCTTCTTCCCCCCCCTCCCGCCCGCCGGCGTCCCGCTGGGTGCCGCAAAGCACTGGTCCAAGATGGGTCGAAACACGTGCGTTGTAAGACGCATACCTACGTTAAATGTGCAGCTTTCTGAATATATAAAAGGGGAGAAAAATAATATGGCGCGATGAAAATTGTAGATGACTTTAAAATACAATCAGAAGTTTTAATCATTGTTACTTGCAGTTTATGCAAAGAGGATATATATTATGATCAAAATAATAATGAAACTTTTAGATCAATGAGATATTTTGTAGAAATAACAGAAAATTATGGATTGTGTGAATTGTTTGCAACGAGCAATTGTGTAAACTGGCATTTGCAGATTTCTCTTTACAAGAAAGAGAGGAAAGAAAACTTATAAAATAAGGAACACACTATGAAAACACTTCAACTTCACTATGAAAATGTACTGAAACTAGTAAAATAGACATTCACTCATTGATACATTTTGTAAAATGAATATCATTCATTGCCTTAAACATTGCACTGATGTGCTTGTCCTATTACCAACAATAATCAGTAAGTTGCAAGTACACAGTTCATACTGTATTTGGCGTGATTCTTTTTTGTATTTCTCTCACCAGTAAAGTAGCTCGGTCGGGAAAAGCAATTGCTTGAATGAGAACCCTTGATATTGGCTGCTTTTGCTGTGTTTGTCCTCTTACGATGTTTTCTCCGAACTATTCTCGACCAAAGTTCAAACGGACCGCGAGTGATTCATTGAAGAGCGTTCATTGAAGAACGGAGCGAGTGGTTCCACATCTTCCCACTCCCATTCTTGGAACTGGGCGAAGGGCTGATTTATCAATCCCGCAAGGCTCATCCCTTACGATTTCGAAAGACTTCGCTTGCTTACCGTACACGCGAGTTTTGGGGAGAAGAAAGTATCTGGCAATGACGGCTTTAAATATTAAGAGAGAAATAGATGGAGAAAAAGACAGGAAGAATACGATGAAAGAGAAAAATAATTTTTAAAAAATAGAATAAATAAGACAAGTAAGTCGAGAGATATACAAAAAAAATCAATGATGTCAGTAAAATATGAAACAGGAGAAAATAATACGAGAGAACGGCAAAGAAACAGAGAAAAAAGAAGAACACGAAAAAAAAATAGTGGGAGAAAAAGAAAGGATCGAGAATAGAAAATAGGAAAAGGTGGATGAAAAGAAATAACTAGACAAAGAGAGAACATGGAGACAGAAATGAACAGAGAAAAGAGAGGGCGTTTGTGGATAGAGGCAGAGTGTTGTGCGCACTGCGCCCGGCACTCGGCGGGCAGTGCCCGGCCGCCTGTGCCGGGGTGCTGGGCGGCGGCGCGGGCGGGGGCGCGGGCGGGGGCGGGGGCGTGGGAGGATAATTCGTCCAAGCCAGGTGCGCGCCCGCTTGAGGGCGGGAGCTGTCTTGACGTCGTCGCTTGAGTATTAGGACTTCCGAATCCCATCTCCGCCATCGCGATATGTGCTGAATATTCAAGGATATTTCGTAACACACTCAAGTCAACTCGGCTCCGCTTTTACAAAGGAGGGCCCTAATTGCAGTTATATATATATACACCACGCCCAAGGAAGTTGTTTGGAGGGTTTGCTTTAGTTTATTGTCTTCGTAACTGTGATGGATGATAGCATTAGTTTCGTCAGTTACTCCCTACTTATTATTTGGGTAGAAGTGAGAGATCCATTGTGAAACTAAGGTCACTATTTCGAATATAAAAATTATTAATACTATTTTATGAGGTTTCATCACAAAATAAATGCCTTATTTTTATACATTAAATTTCTAATTTTAATTTAAAATTTAACTGAATCTTGCACAGTCAAGGCGTGTATGAGAGTAATATGTTTCCTTTCATACTCAATATAACTATAATGTTATAAATTTAATCCTCACACTCAGTTTGGTCTTATGTCTATCCGTCAGAAAACAGTTAAAAATCCAATAGTTTAGTGTATCTAAATAATATTCTTATGCAGAAAATGATAATCAGTTACGATACTACAATTGTCGAAGTAATATCACTTCTTATAATCGCTTATCAGTATTTCCTTGCAATTTTGACGGCTTCTGACTTATTTCAAATAGCAAAAATATTTAGTCAATCCAGATATGCTAATACACGAATAATATGTGCTAGCTCAAATTATATGATTATTTAAAGATTATTTGGGATTAGGCATATGTAAAGAAATTTAAAATATACCGACTTCATTATTAGCAAGTTTTGAATAAAATAACATGTAGCACTGTAACCAGAGAACATTTTTTAAAAATAGTCCGAACCAAATATAATTTACTTATCTTTCTAGAAAATCTTTGAACCCAAATAGTTCTTCTCTTCAAAATTAATCTTCATTTTCATATTTTAAATGCCATCGCCGACTTAAGACGACACAAGTAAGTTGAGATTAAAATTACCATCACATCGTACCGGCCTCTGTATTTTCTAATATCTTGTTTAATATAGAAGGTGGTAAAAACAAAAGCAATAATAGCATAGCATGTATTGAGTAGATGCTGTTTTTCGAAACGAACGTCCCCCCGAACCAAATTTAAATACGTTTTAAGTCAAAAACACCAGCGTCTCATAATGTGTATTTGCTCTTGGTTCTCATGACCTCATGAATTCCACACAACACGAAACTCCAGTTGGTCACATGTCCCACAACAAGGAATCTCCCGACACCGAACAACTGAACAAAAAACCGGTCGCGAAAATGGTCGTAAACGTTGCAACAAAAAATCGATCACAAACATGTTTTTGTTCGGGGTTCCTAATCACCAAAAACCGAGCGTGCAACTTCTTAGCACCTTCCAGCGGTATACTTTCCCTTGCATAACCCCCCAAACCCGCATACAGCTGGTATTCAACAGGTACCTACTAAGTGTGTCCAGACTGCACCCAATTCTGGAGCAGTAAATAACAATTTGGATGGACGCAACCGTATTCCTTGTTTGAGTCAGGAGAGAAGAAACAGAACAGACATTATTATATTTTCCGTACTTTTCCGTCATTTACGGGTTTTGTCCTGATGTTCCGTGAGTACCCCACAACACGAAAAGCCAGTCCGTCATCTGTTATAAGGCAACGAATCTCTCAACGCAACCGCAACAAAAAACCGAACCTGCAGCTTAGCAGCGCGTTCCAGCAGCGAATTCCCCCTCGCACAGTCGTTGAGGGCCCGAAGCTGCGCACAGCGAGTATTCATCAGACGCAGAGTGTGTGCGGGATGGCTGGCGTGCACCGCCCGCGCCGAAGAAAGATGGGATGTCTTTCTTGCGCGGATAGCTGCTAAGGAAGGAATGGAATCTAATTACGAAGAGCCCGCAACGCAGCTGTATTCAGATGGGGCGTGTCATGTCCCGTGCAATATTACATTATCAAATGTTTGCCGACGTAAGGTGCTGTAGACGTTCAGTGCAAAGGAAGTATTAAAGAGGGACATTAGAGAATAAGAGTGAATTTCATAGACTTTACTTCGTCATTTCATTACCTAATGTAGATAAATATAAATTGAATTAATAAAGAAATGTCTAGATGGCCATTAGCAATGAAGGCGTAGGAAATCCCGGATTAATTCTTTGATAGATACCCTACTTATTACAATATATGCATATTACAATTTATTGCATTTCGTAGAGAGAAATTCTTCAAATAGTATCTAATTAATTCTACTTTATCGCCACTGCTTAGGCAGTAGAGAGAAAGTTACGAGACGCTGCGAGAACGAAAGGCGAATTTTCGACAGAAAAACTCTTATTACAGGGACATGGTAACGAAAAGTGGATAAATCCAACTTCTAAATTAAGAAAAACATCCTTCAACCCGTGGTATAACCAGAATTCAAGTTTTGTGGGTCCTTGATACCGAAAAAATGAATGCCGTCAAGACTGTGAACAACGGTGCCGGCTTAAACGTTTAGCCGATGTTTTCCAAAATTAATATTCCTCAATCCCCTGATCTCGCTGATGTCGTGGACACTTGAATTTGTAACCGATATCTCAATTTGAGCGGGGACTTTATATGAAACTCCTGAGATATTTTCCAAATTTTCCAAAAACTGCTCTAACATTTTTGATTAATTTTTGTTGCTGTCTAGTGTGAAGAACGTTGAAAAGAAAGGTTCATATCTCATATTCATGTAAAACCCTGATTTTTTAAAATTATAAAGGATCATAATTTTTTTCGGAGTCTTCCTACACTAAAATATAAAAGATGTATATTTTTCTATTAATGAAATCTGTTCCTTAAATATAGATTTCGAAATAACCTCATGTAGACTTTTTCGAAAATTTCAGTACTTTTCGCATTAAAATGAAATGCAGGTGAGAAAGTGCAAGCAGTTGTAGCACCACTAGTGTTTTAATGAAATGTGTTCATATTCTATTTTTCAGATATGTAAGAATTTTTGCGTAAATTAGAAGAGAATTTAATGGGAAGTTCTATTTTTCGTCGCTTTGTTTAAGGCGGTGCCTATAATAGTAATTTGGGAGGCGAAGGCAGTTGTATATTCTGAAAATCCATTCTCATTTTTAACTTAATATTACAATTCGTAGAACATAAGGTGCAAAAACTTCTATCTATACTAAGTTGCAATGCATATGCATATGAAGTAAGTGTTACAAATATTGGGAGGTGAACAGAATTTACGCAACCATTTGCTCGAAGAGCAATTTCAAATTGAGACAATTAATTTGGAATATTTATTTCTTTGAGATTTAATTCAGTGTCTAGATTCTACCATTCTAATTTCTAATATTTAAAGATTTATCTTGATGAATACGCGTGCGGTGTTGCCGACTTTCATTAATTAATTAATTAATTAATTTTAATTGTCTCAATAATACCCCTAAGCCTGCTCTTCCGCCTGACCACAAATCCCTCATTGTCAGACGGTGTTTCTCGAAGAATATTACTTGTGAAAGAAGGTATCGACAACCAGGACATGATGTTCAAGGGGTTTTGTGTCACAAATTCGCAATTTTTTCCCACATCATTACATACCTTTCTCTACACAGCGTGAGCAGTAGGGACGAAGTAACAAATGGTACCTGAGTGTAGAATTATTAATATTGTTAGTGATAATCGTTCATTTCTTATAGCTGAATGTTTTAATTATAAATGATTACCCTAATTTTTTTCATTAGAAAATGTGTTTTAATTATCCTAGTCATATACCTGAATCCTCACATTAAAATAAAATTCCTCCCATTTACTACGTACTGTGGCCCACGTAAACCTTTTCGACCGCATTAAATAGCCAGTGATTTAATTGCGATTGGGGTTACGTTTATTTATATGCGTTAACGGAATAAACCTATTGTCAATGACTATGCCAAAGCGGTTATAAATGTAATGAAATTTACTTAATAAACTTTATAATTTAATATTTTATCTAATAATAGTACATTGTTTTATTGTTAACTCTTCACTTCATTAATTAGTGCTCATAAATACCACTGAATGTTCAAAATTTTGCACATGAATTCTCTCGCCACTACATGGCTTGTTTAAAAGTATAACAGAAAGACTACTTCGATAAGAGCCCTTTGAATTTATCGGTAAACTCAGAGACACTTTCATAATCACACTGTGATAATGTGTTAATATTATCTTGCATGTAATGAATGGACTCGTTAAAAAACTAAAAAAAAAGTTCAAGTCATTAGTAAACACCTGACAATCCAATCAATTCCAACACATACGGACACACAACAATCTCCATTTGACTAACGACATGCGCGACCTCGCAGAAAGCAGACTCTGATAATGGCGAATGAAATCGCTGCTTACTCAAGGTATTTAGAGTCAAAAGGCATTAACGGCATAGACGTTCCTATCTTTTGTCACCTTTTTTGATAACATACTTAACATATGTCTTACTGTTTGCTCTCCTGAAAGATATAAACAGCTTTCTTTTACTTCAACTTTCAATATTCGAAATGATTAATATACATATAGCCTGCAGAGTACCCGTAACAATAATCTCTTAGAAGCCGTGGTTTCAATGAAGTTAATTCAGTCATAGTCAAAACATTCTACAAAAAAAAAGGAACCTAAAGTGATGGTAGATGAGAACGTTCAATATTACATAACCCTTAACCATTATGCAATTGTGCACTAGTAATATACCAAGTTAAAAATAACATTATATTAACACATTTTTGGCCCTAAGGGAACATTTTTATAACATTTCCTAATAGCAATGACTGTCTGAGAATCCGTCGCTTCTATGAAATGCTACCAATTAGTTGAATGTAAAGGTTTTCACTAGCAAAATGAGGCAGTTGCATCTTACGATACCATGAGGTTACAAAAGACTCTGTGTTACCACGTTGGGGTTAATTCTAATCCTTTTTCGAAGCCAAGATCGTTGCTACGACATTCCATTCTTGAGCGTTACAAGGCGTGTGTTCCATACAAGGACATTGAGGTGAAAGTAGTGTTTAACACGAAGATGCGATATACGAGCGTTGCAGTAAAATAAGAATGCGAGGTAGTGAGTTTCTCCGTGTCGCCTGCCATTGACAGACAGAGGGTGTATAGCAATGTTCGTTGTTTCACTTACTGTAGAATTGCAAGATTAAGCGAAATGCCAAAAACATTTCTTCCAGTAAAAGAGATAACCTTCTCGTCAAAATAATTTTGGGCTTAGTAGCAGTAATGTCTATAGTCAATAAAAGTCAACATGATTATTATACTCTTCAGTAGCGTTAGCACTTACCAAAAATAACATAAATGTCTAAAATTAGCATTTAATTCTCTTAACCCTGCTGTCTTACGCAGAGTTTCTTTGTAACCGAGTTCAGTCTCACATGCACAATGAATTTGCTGATCAGAAACAACAGACAGTAATTGAAATTAATCACATAAATATGTCTAAATGTGTCGACAAATAATATATTGTATTGAGACGTAAATATAATAAATTATAGTCATTTGGAGCCAGCAAGCAGATTTAAAACACTTTCTTCAATATAAGCATAAAACGGTTGGTAATATATTTGACGTCAAACATACTTGTAAATAAAATGTTTAGATTATTGATTAGAGAATTTTACATCAACACAATATTCATGATATTTCCGATTTTTGAAAAAAACAAATATATACTTTTATTAACAACTATATTAAATGATTTTCTGAATTGTGATAATTATTTGTCCTTTGTATTTAAACACAAGTAGGTGACTTATGCGCAAAAAACTTAAAATGCATTCATTTTATTTGAAAACAAAAGCAAGAAACTGAGCAGATCAAGTCAATTTAGGTGCAATAAAAAATTATAAAAAAATAAATGTTATCATAGATTCATTTTTCACATATTTCTAAATTCAGTAAGAATTAACTGACTTTGGAAAAGGTTGAAGAAAAATTAGAGGTGCAAATTTTTAATCAGGGTAGAAAATAGTAGA
Source organism: Gryllus bimaculatus (assembly GCA_017312745.1). Taxonomy (NCBI): domain Eukaryota; kingdom Metazoa; phylum Arthropoda; class Insecta; order Orthoptera; family Gryllidae; genus Gryllus; species Gryllus bimaculatus. Next base: position 4,047,542 of record BOPP01000042.1, read on the forward strand.
AATGAAGCATGAAAAGGTGTAGAATATTTTAAAATTTTTGAAGAATTAATGGAAAAATGTACGAATATATTAAAATTACTAAACTGGTAATTACATGCAGTTCTTACCTTCTCTGGGGTGTATTAAAAGACTTTTGTCAAGCACATGTAATTTCGATAATATTTTTGTAAGTTTAAAACTGTTTCTAAAATCGATCGATGTGAATGAAGAGGGAAAGAGTGAACCCAAGAACGTTTTCACTTGTGTGTATGTTTGAGAGTGTGTGTGTGAGAAAGAGATAGAGAGAGAGTGAGAGAGAGAGAAAGAAAGAGAGATAAATAGAAATACATAAATAGATAGGTAGATAGATAGAGAAAGAGAGTAGAAAAGGGGAAGGCTAAAGAGACTAAGAAGAACGCGATAGAGAATAAAGTCCTAATGTGACAGAACATACACGTGGAAAAGATAGAGAAATTGAGTTATTTCACACGGTAGAGAAAAGGTGAATAAAAGGAAGAGAAAAAACGGCAAAACAGGACGGAGAATTTTAAAAAAAGCGTAAATCTTAGAAGGAGGAAGAAAATACGAAAGTAATAGCGAAAGAAGATGAAAGAAAAACAAAAGAAAAGTGCCTGGGGATTATATTTAGGAACGGAAGTCTTGTATGAAGAAAAGCAAGATATTTAAAGATGTGGGAGAAATTGAGAAACGGAAGATAGGTAAAGAGGTTTGGGGTCGCGATGACAATGAAGATGGCCAGAAAGATGAAGACCTGGAAGAAGAGGAGGGGGAAGGGTAGGGAGAGGAAATGCCACCCCCAAGGGGCCGTAGCCACCCTTGGCGCCCACATAAATCGCCCCAACGGACGGCCGCTGCGAGTCGCCACTGTCCAATGGACGGCGGCTCCCTTCGGGCGCGATTATATTTGGATTTATCTTCGCAGGGCAATTTACGCACTCTCGGGATATTAGCGTCCAAAGCACTTGGCAAATCGCCGTTTAATTAATGCTTATTCGCCTGTTGGCGTCTTGATGGGCACCGACAGGGCGTCATCTATTTACTGGCTGGGGATTAAGCAGGCCTTTGGGTTCCCGCGGCCGGAATTAATCCAGCGATGCAGTGAAGTTGACTGGTGATTCTAAACTAACGCGGGTCAAAGCTCATAATAATCTTAAGCTTTATCTTAACACAAGTGTTATTGTGTTATGTTCTCGATTAGAATTGAATAGATTCGGATATTTTATTTGTTTTATCTGTTTTTGAACGGTAATCACACTTCACTAGATGAAGCAATTTTGAATGTGAATATATGAAATAATTTCTGAGGTTATGGAAGTTATGCGTAATTTCAAACAAATGATTTATTCTCCTGTTGACTAGAAAAATAAAAAAAAACATTTAAGAAGAGTGAATAAAAGTTCACAGTTTTGCACCAAAAGCACGCCATGTGTCTCAAAACATTAAAGAGTGAATTAACCGTTGACACTTCCATTTTAGGTTAATCAAAGAATGTTAAGAATTTAACTTTTATAAGAGAATGTGTTAACATATAAAGCGCAGAAATTAACTCAGATTTGTCACCTAACTTCAAACAACACTCTCTCTGTCATAAATTGGAACTAAGAGTACACACTTTAAACGTGGCGCTCGTTTGTACGATCCTTTCCTTCTATCAGAAACCGCGAACCTCAGAGACATCTAGCGCTTTGTCTATATCAGACGCTATTAGCACGCTTTGATACCAATTAACACCCGGAATAGCTGTGTCGGACGCCGCGATCTCGAAATACAACGAAATATATTCTCGCATACCTCAAATCATTAAAGTATTAAAATTTAACTATAATATTTATAAAATGTAAAAATGTATTATTACTTCGGAACGTACAGCTATCTCCTACAGATTAAATTTATAATCATGCGAACTTATTTATAGTAGATTCTTCTGAGGTTAATTCTGTAAGTTTTCTTTCATAAGCTATATTTGTTATCGTAGTTTCTTCAACCACTTGAAAGATTACAGAATAAGGATTATATATATAATCGAATAAGGATAAAAAATTATTAAAAAACTCAATGCTATTAAGTGTTCATGGACGATGTTGTGCCTTTTTTCGAAGCAACTTGGTGGTGTGATCTCCGTGAGCCGGTTTTTTGCGCGGCAGGGCTATAGATGCGTGGTTTACATGCAAGAGAAAATTAAGTGTGAAGAAAGGTAAGTGATAATTTCCCAGAACGCCGATGAATGTTGACAATTTTAATTTCTGTCATTTCACAACTCTCTATTTCAAAAACAAGATAAGGTGACTTTTAGAAAGTCGCTGACCACAAAATTTAAGCTCTCCCACCCCTTACTGTACATCAAATCTTTTCGAAGCTTCAACACAATATTAATGACGGGCAAGATATTTTTGTCATAAATCTTGATATTTTGTATAATATCTTGTGGAATGTGTTGGTTGAAAAGTGTCGTTTTCCGTAATCCTTTTACACATAGACACTCACACGTACGCATCAAGTCGACTCTCTCTCTCATTCACCATGTCTATGTATTTATCTATCTCAATGAAGATTTGGATATTTGGATACTATGTATGATGTGTGTGAAAATCGGGACTCATTCAAAAAATATTGGTGCAAAATCTAACCGTTTTCATTTTCATTAGCAAGCTAATAGACAGCATAATAGTCTGAAAGGAGCTATCTTCATCTACCAAAAATTATTTTCTTCGAAATCAGTGATGCTTTACGATCACCCTTCTTGAAGTATTTTTTGTGGTTTACAAGATTTCGAAATGGTATTAATAACGAATCCATCAATAATATTTATCAAAAATAGTTCGAATATTTATGAACATAATGTAGATACGTTTGAATTGTTGCGATAATGAACAATATTCATAATATTTAATAATTATTAATTATCATATAATCATATATCATCATATTAATTAATTTAATCATATTGCGTAATACTTATATTTCATTTTTTGTTACTTTTCCAAAATAAACGTTCGGAAAATCAAGATATTTTATCACTTTGCAAATATAGTATTAGTCCATAATATACAAAGATTACCTGAGCACTCTGACAAACGTCCACAACTGTCTCAACAATGACAAATGAAGTAGTTTTCCTTCCTGTTATCGAACAAATGTAGAACATTCTACCCAAGGAAGAAGACAGTTATTCTCTTGAACTGTTTTGTTATATTGTCATTGGTAAATAAAGAGCATTCTATCCAAAGTGGAAGACTGTTATTTCACTTATCCCACGAAATCTCTTTTCTTCGGAGTCAGCGAAAAACCAAGTGTACTCCCTTATTTGTCCTTACAAAATTTTAAAATGATAGGGGTATATTTATATTTAAAATATCCAGAATTTTACAGTGATTTTTTTGCATCATATGGTTTTCTTCCTGAGTTTTCAGAAAAAAAATAATTCAATTACGTATACGACGTTTCCACAGAACTGATATGAAAAAAAAACTTTTTAAAAAATAGCTCTTACGACTGCTAACATTAGTGGCACGGTTTTGAAACTTCAACAACTGTCTTCACAATTTAAAAGAAACATCGTTTCCCTTCCCATCACAGAGCAAATAAGGAGCATTCTATTCAAAGAAGAGGACTGTTATTTCACTTATCCCACGAAATCTCTTTTCTTCGCAGTCATCAAAAAAATTGATGTACTCCGTTATTTGTGCTTAGAAAATTTTAAAATGATAAGAGTATATTTACATTTCAAATATCCAGACTTTTAGAGAGATTTTTTTTACCATCATATGGTTCTCTTCCTGAGTTTTCAGAATAATTACATTTCATATACGACGTTTACACATAACCAATATGAAACAATAAAACTTTAAAAATAATAGCTCTTACGACTGCCAACATTAACATACCATACTCAAAATTGCGTGTAAAATTTGAGAAACTTCAACAACAGTATTCACAATTAAAAAACAACAACATTGTTTCCCTTCCCATCACCGAGCAAATAAAGATAATTCTATCCAAAGAGGAGGACTGTTATTTCACTTATCCCACGAAATCTCTTTTCTTCGCAGTCAGCAGCGATCTCCCGGTGCGGGGCTTGGTGCGATCCGCGGCGCGGCGCGGCGCCAAACAGTTCTCCTCGCGCGCAAGGGTTTTGCATAAAGCGCGGCGCACTCGCAGCATCCACGGGGAGATTAATTCTTTGCTCGCAACTCCGCGTAATCAGAGAAAGTTTCCTCCTCCAAGCTGTTATGCGGAACCCTGACATCTGTTGGGACGCGTTTCCGTCCACGAGCAAGTTCAATATCCGACAGATTTAATGAATATTAATGAGCACAGCCCAAACAAATCTGCTTGGCGCTGACGTAGTCTTTAGATGTGTTTGGCGCCGGAAAGTTAAAAGTGCAATATTTTGCTTGAATGTTAATTTCAAAGCAGATTACGGAATTATAAACAGTAAGTTACCTACTGCTGGCAGCCTCTTTTCTCGTTTTTGTATTTCGAAATAAGAAAGAAAGTATTTTCATGCAAATGTACCCTTTTATCGTATTCTGTACTGCATTTCTAAATTCAATGTAGTCTTGGTGGCATGTTTAAAGACATATAGCATTATATATTTTTGTGAGATTCAGTGCTACGTATTGGATATTAGGATGATTCTTTGGAGCGAGTTGTGTAGTAAGAAACAGTGATACCTTCGCGAACACTAAATTTTCGGGCAAAATTTGGCTTTCAAATGAGATGGTCGCTTATTCCAATTACGAGGTAATTGGAAGCATAAATGAAAAATAATTGTTCTACTTGCTTTGAAATGAAGTATGCACTCCGAAACATTTTTAATTACCTAAATGACAAAATACAATTTAAACAAGGGAATTAGGATCATTTGCCTAATCTCGGCGAATATCAAAACATACCTTTGACTGATCACACACAGTTTATCTTAGTTCAGAAACTCGTTTTCAGCCCTTCTCGAATAAAAAAAGCCAACTGTATAGAACGTTCAATTCACTGGTATCCTGTAGAAACTTGAAGCGTCTGAAGAATAAATTATCAAATGATCTTTAGATCAGATTTGTGTGCCGGGTGCGCTCCGCGAGCCTTAAAGAAATCCCTACTGAAAGAAAGTATGAAAACGAACCTGTTTTTGTTTCATTAGACATTTATTCAAAGCAGGTGCTATTACCTTAAAGAGAAAACAATTATCTTGCGAGAAAAGAGGCACGTATATCATCATTGGAAGTAATCTGATAACACGTTCTTTTGTAGGAAGTTATTAATTCAACAAACTCCCGCACTTTCGCGCTTTTGTTATATTACGGTTCAAAATCGCTTGAGGTGACCGTTTAATAAAAGGTCAATCCCCGAAATGAGCCCAGCAGCTGATCGCTTATTCAGTATCCGCTAAAAAGAGGTAAAATTTACATGCGTATTATCGAAATATCAATCAATTCTGTGAAAAAAAGTCAGTGGACATGACCGATTACTCAAGGTGACCGTTTCATCAGGTCTCACCGCATATGATTTACGTTTACGAAACAGAGTATTTTATCAATTTTTGTAGGTAAATGTCAAATATTGAGAATGTTTATTCCACAAAATATAGGTTTAGATGTACTAATAGGTTGAAGGTATCTGCAGTAAATTACTTATCTCGGAGAACCACTGCGTAATATGTTGCTTTAAAATGCTAATGGAGAAAGAAAACGATTGCGCATGTTGATGAAAAGTAAACAAGTACTTCTTGGTACACGTAAATTCAAGACGTGATTTTACTAACAGAAATAACAAGGCGGTTACGTTTTCTGGGATGAAGTTTGAATTTGGTTCGAAATATTGCTGGAAGTAAAGGGACTATGTTTATGGCAAAACCAAACAATAATTTAAATTGAAGAAGAAAAAGAAGAATAACAATATTTTAGGCTGTCGAAAGAAGTTGGGTGTAAAAGGAATAGTTTTAGACATACAGCATAATAAAACTGTTTCAATTTTTTTTGAACCAACAAAAGAAAAAAATCCAAATGATCCCTTAATTTAAAAAAATTGATTTCCTAATTGTCTGAAATATGCACATTTTTAGAGAGAATAAAACTTTATATTTAATAATATTCGCCATTTTACTTCATGTTTATCCGCTCTAGTTCTATTGTTTTCTGTGCTTTTTAATTATCTGAAAATCAAATAATCATCTTTCTTATTGCCCCTATATAGGACCTTGAGATTCCACCATTCCAACATTGCTGAACAGCGGGTTGCATTGTCAATTTTTACCAGGCGTTAGGGTTTCTAGAGACACCAGGACATAGAAACCAACTTTGTGCATCACGGTCACGTCAAAAGTATCAAAAAAATGTACATAATTTTACTATGTATTCACTAAATAAACGTTCTGAATCAATAAGAGTAAGAATACTGGATTTAGGAAACAAATCTACATTTCAAACGTCCTTTAATTTGCCGATATGTCTCCTTCCATAATCTGAAACCCCTCCCTCGATTGTCACAACACAGCTAGGGCACGCCGCTTTCCCCGTCTGCCACATCAGCAATCGCGTGAGAACAGCATAGCTCATTGACGGAATCTGCACATTACGAGCTCGAGCGGGCGCGCGTGGCGCCGCCAACGCCGTCGGCGACGCGCCCCCGCACTAACTCTCCGGAGGGACACCCGGATGAACTCATTAGGCTTATCATGGACTCGTGAGGGACCCGCGGCCGCCGTCACGCCCGACCCCGTGTCCCATAAATCCGCGTGCGTGCCAGCCGCCGCGCCCGCCGTCGCCAGCGCCGCCGCTGCCGCCGCCGCAGCCCTCGCCGTCTCTCATTGCCGCTGCCACCACAGCCGTCGACAGCCTCGCAGTCTCGCTGCCATCTACCCCTCTAGCCACAGAGACCGGCTTAGATGGCCCAGGGCATCAATTGAAGTCTCTGCAGTGTCTGTGACCAGAAGGTTCTAGGTTTCGAGTTTCGACAGCGGCAAGATTTTATGCTCTATCTAGATCAAATTCGTCTGCTGTCTGGAGAAGAATTATAGCGGCCAGCTGATCTGGCCGGTATTTTTCCATAGTTTCTCCAGTCAACAGCTGGCGAATGCCGGAGCAGTACCTTAACAAAGGAGCCACGGACCGCGCGCGATCTTTCATTCCTCTTCCTGGTCCTATCCTGACCCCTTACTTACACACACGTACACATGCGCTCGACCCTCACACATTCCGGAAGACCGTGTCCCGTCTGGGGCTGTACCCCGCTGGGGGGAGATGCCTAGTTGAGGAAAACCTCGCTAGACGACGTGAAGGCCGGCACCGGATCTCGGCGCGCAGAGAGAAGTAGTCCATGCCGCTTCATACGATAAGATCAGCCAGTATACTTACTGGACTAATAACATTTGAAATTGACGTGCCCGAAATCACTAATCAATGAATGTAGCCCCAGAGTCTTCTTCGCCAGTATTCTTACCGCAACTAAGTGACGAGTTGGAACCCCTTTTAAAAGTGTAATTAAAGAACGTAAAGTAATGTAAGTCCAATGTTAATTAAAACTTCAGAATTTCACACATCTTAAAATTTCAAAATGTTCATCTAGGTTTGGAACATGTCTTACACTTATAACAATGAAATCAGAGACTTCTTTCTTAATGGTACCTTTTCTTCAATGTATTATTATATTTTTCTGAGGCAGTACATCGTATGCAAAGCTCTGTCCACTAACGGTAACAAAAATTCAACTTCATATAAAGTGACACGTGTCTCGACTAGAAAGGAATATTTATCCATACAAAACAACAAAAAAACGACAAAACTCCTTCACTCAAAACACGCGAATTTACACGCAAAGCTTGCTTCCGAGCATGAAGCTGTGCAGATAAACATCGTTTCCAAAACCCACAAACAAAATTGCCAAGCGTGGTCCGTGGCATATGCGTGTGCACGCGAGGAGGCGTCGACGCCACACGCATGAAGGGCGCGGTCCGTCAGCTGCAGGGCATGAGGTGAACGGGATTCGTGGAGGACGGAAATGTAGCTGAAAAAGAAAACTTTAAAAAATAACAGTATTACCTACGTAACAATGGTATTATATTATTTCAAAAACGTAATAACAAAAAAGTTGCCGTAAGCATTTACGTAGTAATTTGCATTTTATCTCGTGTTGATAACCATATTTGCAAATTTTTTATACGAATAAACGCTTAAATACAAAATAAAATTCTTTATTGATATAACCCTTCATTCTATATACTACAGAGACACCCCCCCTTCCAACATTCGCGAGCGTTAGGTTCCCAAAAAACATCTCGAACGTAAAATCTGTGAATGAGGTCCACCTTTTAGTAAAGAAAGGTGGATGAGGTTGCTGGATATGTTTAAAAAAGAAAGAAAAATATCTCACAAATAATTTCAATAGAAATGAGAAAGTTAGCACTACAACAAACATAATTCGCAATAAATATCTCACAAAAAAGAAATAAAAAAGCATTTGAAAGTTATTTCAAAACTAAAAGTGATTAGATATATTTACTTTTGTTTGTTTCATCTTCATTGTCTTAATCTGTAAATATAGAAGATTTGCTGATTCTATTTCTCTTTTAAATGTTGAAGTTATTTCTAGTTTAGGATCGCATTCCAATGCTCTTCCCATCAGTACTTGTTGAAGTTTTAGATCGTTATTAACATTTTCGACAATGAAGTTATCAGCTTACAGTTTCGCTCCGTTACTTCATCAACCACATACAAGGAGGTCCTCTTCGCCTGATAATTTCCCGAAGCTTCTCTTCAATGAGACCGTTATCATCAGAGTTGTAAAGATTCTGAATTTTCTGGTTGTAGAAATTCTGAATTTTCTTTTCATGTCGCAAAAACCCTTACCTCCTATTTGACGCAGATGGATTGAAGTTTTTTTACAATTGTGTTATCCTATTAATGTGAATTGGAATTCTAACTTTGGCACTTTTTGCAGATCGTGATAATATGAGTTCCTGGGCCAAGCTAGTTCGTTTCCTAGATGACGCTGATGAGAAACTGAAATTAGTTCGCTTTCACGAAAACGGCAGACCAAATGACTCGGAAATATTCAAGTCGAAAATGTACAAGCCGGTAGAATTTCTCTAATCGCGAATGTCTGAAACTCGCACATGGCGAATTCGACAATGTTGAAAGATTTCTGTCATGGATGTTGACCCACGAATAAGCGCCGCGCTCACGTTTGATTTCATTTCTTTCAATAACAAGTTATAATAAAAATAGATTTTTGAAACACAGTCTAGCTTCCTAAAAATGTAGCAGGAGTACGTAGAGAAGTATTGCAGGTAGCTGCCGATACAGTTACCAACGAACCGTTGCGTTGGTTGCTACTGTGTATACGTGAGCCCCCACCTAACTGTCGACCACCCGAACTAGTAATTGTCCCTCCTTCTGCCATTTTTAGTTTAGCCAACCAGCTTTGATACATAAAGTGATATACTGTATGTTTATTAAAACTGAAACTGAAATGTTTATCTAAAAAATATTGTTCGTGTTTATTACACTCTTTTGTTGGTTTTGTGTAAGAAATAAAATTTAGAGTATTACCTTGATTCTAGAAGATGTATAATTGCTAAACACTTGCACTTGGGGTATAGTAGTAACAGAGACATTTATTTTTGAAGCAAATAGGATACCTGAAATACATTATCCTGAAAATCGATCCTAATGATTAAAAAACTCTGAATGGGAAATAACTTGCTTTATGTACAGTTTACAATCTCAGTTAACACTACGTACACGTTATTCAGAGTCACATATCGCAGTGGAATTGCCTAAGGTATATCGTCACGCAAAAAGACGAATAGCGTGGGCCTAGAATTTGCGAGAGAAGATCTCATCATCATCACGATCATCATCATCACGATCATCATCATCATTATCACCTTAACTGAGGAGGGGTCAAAAAATTGAAAAACGTTTCAACTTACGTCAAGACAAGCGCTGGCATCAGGCGGGGAGCAATGTACGTTTAAAGGACCATGCCGTGCTGTGTTGTAAATGCAATCGTTGTTCCTACCGGGATTGGATTGTAAAACACCTTATCAGATGCGTGAGATGTCACGTATTAAACATTGAAAGTGTCCCGGCAAGGGAATTATGCCCAAGGAAGTACATTAGAAGTAGAACTGTGAGCTAGGGAGATACGAGTTAAATACTTACAACTGAGGCAAACCTGTGACATGGAAAAATAATTGAAGAGAATTTGAAATGATGTGGGAAAATAAATTAGAAATACTTAATTAAGTAAAAAGATAAGTGCAGGCAGGGGAAATGTTGGTGGTTGGAAATAGTGTAGGGACAACGGGTATTCACTACAATTGTTTTAAATATAGTTCACTCAAGTAGCAACGAATATATAGTTGCAACTTAACAAGTAAGAATTTGTTTGGGAACAGTCTAAAGCAAAATGGCATGGACAGAATGAAATACGAAGGAGAAAAAAAGGCCGTAAAAGACAAGGAAGAGGCAAAAGCAAGGAGGCAGAGGGAGCCCGAAGATGTAAATGCAAAGGAACGGTTTATTGAAATGCATAGTAAGCACGCAAACAGAATCATTAAGAGGATATGACAGGAAAATCGTGTAACGTCCCGGAGAGGAAGGAAGCAACAAACAGAGTAAATGTAAGAGTGAAGAGGACACGTCAGCGGTGGATTAATACCGCAATAACAGAAGTCATGACGAAGCGGCCTGACGAGAATGCAGAGACGGCAACGGGGAAAGAAGATAACACTACAATACGGAACACAACGAAGAATATGATAAGAGCAGAAGTGTGGTGCAAGAGAGAAATCGCCGAGGAAGAAATGTCAGAGAAAGGGGAAGGAGGGGCGACCCTGCCCCATAATGTCACAGTGTTAGGCCGTGCGATGTGGATAGGCGGCGCACGCCAGGGAGGGAGGGAGGGAGGGAGGGAGGGAGGGAGGGGGTGGTGCGCGGGCACCGTGCATATCACGCGCGCACTATTTCGCTCCCCACCGGGCGGTCCACCGGCGCGCGCGCCTGCGAGGGAGGTGTGCGGAGGGAGGGTGGCGAGGGAGGTGGGCCGAGGGAGGTGGCGAGGGGAGGCGGGCGAGTGGAGGCGGCGAGGGAGGCGGCGAGGAGGCGGCGAAGGGAGAGCGGGCCGAGGGGGGACGGCAGGGAGGACGGGACGGCAGGGTGAGAGGTGGCGCTAGGCTTACAGGCAGAGGAAGGGTATAAAGGTGTTTGGAACAACGGGGGTGGCAGCGGACGGACGGGTAAAGAATTGGGAGCAAAAATAGTATGGGAACGAAATGGGGCGTGGTCCGCTACGGGGACGACGGGAGAGGGGACGTGTACGAGAAGTGAGACGAACCTAGTGGCAAGGATTGCGCTGGGAATGGTCTTGGGGACGGAGATAGAGTCGACTAGGTCGAGCATGGGCAGGAATGTGATGAGCAGAGACCAAATTTTCATGTAATTACATGTTTTTTGTCTTTCTACTAACGGTCCTGAAATTTTCAACATTGGTGAATCGTCGCCATCCTAAAATAATATTCAATTTTTTTTTGTTTCATATTTTTACATATTTAGTGACATATTACATATTTTATATATTTTGCTATTTTCACAAAATACTTTTATTGTATCAATGTTATTTATTAATTTTATTACATATTTTTATGAATAGATATATTTTAAAAAAATCAGCAATTTTTTCCTACATTACTGCGTGCTGTGCACTTTAGCTACATTACATGAAAACGCGTATTATTCTCACAGATTGGCTCGCGTGCTTCAGTTATCTCAGTATCACTGACTCCGCGTTTAGTTAATCTTTAGCCTTAATTTCCGGGACCCTTTCGAGATCGCCGTCTTGTAAAACTTCGATGAGTGTGCTGCACTCAGCATTGATTGCTTGATAGTCGTAGATGTCGTCAGTTTCTACGATGGCTTCTATTGCGTCTAATCTGGTTGCAAAACCACGGCCTAAGCAGCAATTTATGACGCTTTTAGTATTGATGGTAAATTGTATCTTGCATCAACATCTGCACTCCAATTTATTTTTAAATTTGTTTAGGAATTTTTTTGTAAATTTAATTTTGTATTATGTAAACGTGTTTTATGATTAGTGCATTTTAAAATTACAATTACATCCTATTTCACATATTTATAACATGTGCTTACAGTTTTCATTACATATTTATGTACATATTTTTACTTTTCATACTACATATTTTTCCGGTCTCTAGGGATGGGGCCGGTGCCGGGTGGTGGGACAAAGGTGGGTAAGAAGAACAGCGGACGAGAAGATGGCAGTGACGGTAACGGCGATGAGAAGAACATCGAGTACGGCGTTCGGACCAGTTTAGTTGGGGGGGGGGTAATTCGAATCTGTAGCGCATAAACCGGTCTCAGGGGTGGAAAGATTGCGGGCGAGGCGTGAATAGTAGCGAGGCGAATGGTGATGGGGTCGGAGGGCCGAAATGTGGGTAACGCGGAAGCGAGAACGGCGCCAGATCGGTGATGAGGGGGGGGTTACGAGGTGGCTACGGCAAGTATGAAGGTAGTGTGAGAGCGGTGGCGTCAGACAGACAGCAAGAATGGGACGGTAGCGAAAACTACGGCTTGACAGAGGGCGGCGGTGAGAGCGAGGAGGTGTCAGAAGTATGAACAGTAAAGAGGGAAATGAGCAACGTCGAGCCGTGGGCCGTCGAGTCTGCGGCGGTGGGAATTCTAGGCGAGGCAGCGTCTGGATTGCACGGTAGTGAGAATCGCTACCACTGTACGGCTCGCATAGGAACGGGTCGGGGTTAGTGGCGATTGAGACAGTGACATAGGCAAGGTATGGAGCGTCGAAGAGGCTAGATGGGATGGTAGTGAGGATGTGGATGTCGGTCTGTATGTGGGTGTCGGTGCGGACAGCGCGGTGGCTGCGGCAAAGAGCGAGAACGGGGTGGTGGCTGGATGTAATGGCAACGACAATCTGACGTGGCGGTGGAGGTAGCGTGGAAGCCAAACGTTTGCGAAATGGCAATTAGGAAACTGCACCAATATGGGGGGGGGTCGTAGCAGTGACGAAGTTGGGGTGACGAGCCAGGGCAGATGATAGGTGGCATGATAGAGAGAAGCGATACGAGTGACGGCGGTGATGTATATAAAGAAGGCAGTGGTGATAGTGCACATGGTGTGGCGACGCGGCCGGGATGAGCCGAGGTGTGTTGGAAACGGAGATGGCAGCGTAAGGGAAGTGGCGGTTGGGGTGGTTTTGTAGAGATGTGGCATAGCACAGGGAAGGGTAGATGGGGCGTTTATGGAAATATGGATTGTGACTTGGGTGAGGGTGAAGAGAGAGGTCGAGGAGAGGCAGTGGCAGTTGAGAGGGCGGAAGAGGGAAGGGACGAGGCGGCAAGACGGGACGGTAGCGAGAACGATGGCAAGAGTGAGGGTGATGATGGGTGAGAGGACGGTTGCGAGGCGCAACGGAGAATATGAGGACGGAGGTGGTAGCGGCGGTGGCGGCGGAGAGTCTAGGTGGATCGGAGAGATGATAAGGGAGGGAACGCTGAATGGTTTAGGGTGTTGGTGTGCGGGAGGACGGTTGCTAGGTGCAACGGTGAAGCCAAAGGCTGAGATGGTAGCGGCTGTGGTCGCCGCAGCGAGTCGCTGCGGAGCGAAGGGACAGCTGCGGAGACGGCGTGGGGACTGATAGCGGGTGAAGAGAGAGATGGTATCGGCTATGGCGGGTTAAACAGTCGAGGCGGAGCAGGGGGACTGTAGGAGGTTCGGTGCAAGAGTGAGGACGATGATGGAAGGAAGTATGGTTGCGAGTTGCAACGGTGAAGTTGAAGGCAGAGGTAGTAGCGGCTATGGGGGGGGGGACAAAGAGTTGCTGCG
>BOPP01000042.1:4061419-4071530 GCA_017312745.1 Gryllus bimaculatus
AAGCGAAGGGCAGCTGCGAAACGGCGTGGTGACTTGCGAGCGGTGGAGCACAGGTGGTGTCGCTATGCAGGTAAACAGACGAGGCGGAGCGGCGGTGACTGTAGGAGGTTCAGTGCAAACAGAGGGTGTGTTCGAGCAAATTATGGGCGCGAAGTATGGTTTGCGAGTTGCAACCGGTGAGAATTAAGCAGAGGTTGTAGGGCTATGGGAGGGCGGTAAAAAACGAAACACAAAGAGTTGCGCGGAGCGAGGGCCGCTGCGACGCGTGTGACTGCGAGCGGGTGGAGACAGAGGTGTGTCGGCATGGCAGGGTAAACGGACGAGGGAGCCGGGTGACTGTAGGAGTTCGGCAAAGAGTGAGGTTGATGCATGGGGCGGAACTGCGACTGATGGCAATGGTGAAGTTGAGGGCAGATTGTAGCGCATTGTTGGGGCGGCAGCGCGGGGGTGCATGAGGTGGTTGTGAGCGGTGCGGCAGAGGTGGATCGGCTATTGCCGAGGCGCAGAAGGGGACGCCGTGCGGAGCGGTTACACGGGTACGGCGCGTTGAGCGCGAGCCGGCCGGGGTTGAGGCCGGCGGCACGGAGACGCGCGGACCAGTAAGATGATTAGCCGTGACCGGTCTGCCGCGCGCGGGCTCGCGTTATCGACCGCCCTGGGGAGCCTCTAGCCCGCATTCGCCGCTCCGCCCTCAATTTTTATTCTAGGTAACGACGTTCTGATTCAAGAGGCGTTCATCAATAGTCGATCCTCCGTCGTCAAATGAAGGGAACCACGATAAGCTTTAATTTTGTATTATGTAAACGTGTTTTATGATTAGGTGTGCATTTTAAAATTACAATTACATCTATTCCACATATTTATAACATGTGCCTTACAGTTCATTACTATTTATGTACATATTTTTATTTTGCATATACATAGTTTTTCCGTCTCTAGGGAGATGTCTGGGCCGGTGTCCGGGTGGTGGGACAAGAGGTGGGTAAGAGAACAGCGGACGAGAAGATCGTGACGGTAACGCGATGAGAAGAACATCGAGTACGGCGTTCGGACCAGTTTTAGTTGGGGGGGGTTTATCTTTTATAATTCGGAACGTGCATCCAGTAGTCACAGCGAGCCATTGGACCGGCAGATGGTGAGCAGATCGGAGGGGGCGCGCTGAGTGGGGAAAGAGTCCAGGGGCGGGGCGAGAGCGTGACTAGACGACCGTCTGCCAAGGGCGCGAGCCGAGGAAGGGCGGGATGGGTGAGGGGAACACATGGACATTTGGAAAAATCGGAGCATATCCTTGGTGTGAGCGCCCCTCTAAACACTTCGTCGTGGCCTCAGATCAACGGTACATTTTTTGGCGACCCAAACTTAGTATCAGATATATGATATTACAATCCGATCTTCATGTGTAACACTTTTATAGATATGCTTATCACTTAAATACTACTGTTTTTTGTTCAATCTTTGCACTAAATGAAGTTAGCAGCTAATACATTGGTTCCGATTTGTGTGTGATGGTACGCGTCTGATTATACTGGACTGCTATATGGCCAGTGATTAACTGGTATGAGGAACTTTGCGATCGGATTCAATTAAAATTCTAAGAATGTTCAGTCGGCTAGAATCTGTTGAGAGTTACATTTTTTTGGATTTAAGGCTGTATTCTCATTGGATGACAATCGTATCTAAGAATAGAGGCGGTTTAAAGTAAAATTAACTTTCAAGATGAATAAATTTTTAATATCCAGAACCTGTCCTATGCGCTACATACTAAAGTTGAGGCAGCCCGGTTATTTTGCATAGGTAAACTATTCTTGTAACTTGAGGCAAATATTAAAACACATTTTTTGTGCTGGTAGGAAATATTAAACGGGAGGCTACCGCAGCACGTACTTTCTCACGTTAATAAATCTATTACCTCCAGCATTTCTTCATATTAACAGAACTCAGCCTCACATCTAACACTCATTAGCAATCATGCGCACTGGTGCAAAAACTAATTATTTTAAACCTAATACTTGAACATTCCCATCCATTCATCAGCCAACATTAGACCATCATCGTCCGACTTTGCGTTCCGGATGTCCACAATCAATAAATCCGAAGTATTCTGAGAAATGAAATGATAAGTACAATTCTCAGTGTCTTCTCTAGACGTATTATGTATCGATATCACCTGTTCTATTGGCCAAGGAGCACAGAATTCTCAAAAAGTTGCAATTGTGTGGAGATTTTCAAACATTTGAGAAACTATTCATATTTTAAATGGATGATTACATGATCTTATTTACAATAATATATATTTTAAGATCAGGTTTCATTATAAAAGATTTAAATATCATTACTATCTACTATCAGCAATGAAAATTATCTTATTATTCGACTCAATTCATAAAGTTTCTTGAGACATGCAGCCTTTTTATTCAACATTTTGCTCGTATCGAGAGAAACATTAAAATTTAAATTAATCTTTGAGATAAACAATTGTTGAAAAACCTCTCATTTCATGCAAACTTATATGAAATCAAAAAATTTACATGACGTCAATTAAAATGATATAAAATCGGTTACTTGATATATAATAAACGAATTAATCAATTTCATTAAGGAAGAAATCTACCAAGATTTTTGATGATTGAAGAACGCCAAACAACTTAGAAACTTGGAGTGTTAAAAAATTCTGAAAGTTACGACATACGCAAATCATTTTGTGCTCTCAATTAGCCTTAAAATTAATGTAAAAATATGTTTAATATTTACAATTTCTTGTGTTATTTGGATTTAAATAAAGACTTATAAACACAAAACAAAAATTTTGGGCCTTTTCGAATAATGTTCTGAGCTTTTTCTATCTAGCAAGCGAAGGAGTTAGAAGCTGAATATGATGCCTAAACTCCATTGATTATATTATTTTAATTTTCCAAAACTTACCCAAAATATTTAAAGAAAATGATCTCACAAAAGAATTTACTTTATAGCTTTACATAATGCAATTGTAACGCACAAGTGTTCAAAAGTTTTTTATACATGTCTCGGTAAACTCTTAACTTTTCTTTAAATATCCATTAAAATACGTTGCCTCAAATGACAATTCTCAGAATCTACTTAGATTTAAATGAGAGAAATTGGCATACAGTGACGAAGTTTTACTGCGTTTATTATTATGATTACTAAAGTCATGTTCCAATTTTACTGTTAGATAACGAAAATTGTAGAAAAAAAACGGACCCAATTAATTATTTAAGGATGCCGGGATTGGCCAGTAGCTGACGCGAGATTGGAGCAAAACTAAATAAATTCCCTAGGCAAAATCTATATTATAAAACTAACTAGACAAAAGGCCTATCCTACTTCATCAGTCACCACTATGCTCATTAATGTTTTCTTTAAACCTATTTTGGTGCGAGTGATGATATTTGCAATAAAAAGAAAAACAAACAGTAAAATGGATAGGTGAAAATATTAAGTTTTTATTTCTGGAAATTGATTAATCCGAGAACATGTAGTAAACGTGGAGTCAGATTAAAAAACCATTAGAGATATTGAAAACAAATGTGTCTACGATACTTCACGAACTTTATGTATGCTCGCAAATGACAACATATAACAGTGGTTGCCAAAAATCTCTGATCTAGTCATTGCCAGCTCGGCGATCGACCGCAAACGGGCTCCACGAAGCATCTGGAGCCGAAAGTCTTCGTCGCCTGTCATCTAATGCCAACAGCACACCAACTCCGAGCAACTACAAAGAGAGAGGGCGAGGAAATTGAAAGAAAAATGGTATTCAGACTGATATAAAATGGCAATAAACAATACTTATTAATGAAAGAAATAAAAACCGTTCATAATATCCATTGCTTACTTAGGAGTGTTTTTGAATTTTCCAGTTGCCAGAGCTGTTTGATTAATTGAAGAAAGTTATGATCGGGCAAATAATTAACGTAAGAGACAAAAACAAAAAGTTCATGTGTCTAATGCTGAGATGTTGTGTAAGATTTGGTACTCTTAGATGCATTAGAATTATTTTATACTCTTTATCAAAAGTATATATTCGAATTGCTACCCTATAATGGTTTATGGATCAACAGTATATTTATCCATTGTGAAAATGAATTATTCACGTCCGTACGTTCACTTGGTACTAATAAAATCTCCATAACTGAGAACATAACAGTAGTGCATATACAACCATCGCAGCTACTTGATATGTATTCTAACGTTCTCATAAATATTTTACTGATCATAGCGTATAACATTGAGGCGAGTAACATTCAGAGAGTATATTCATGTTAGTAGATAGAAATACTTTTTCTGAGAAATTATTGTATTTTTTCTTAATCGATGTCAAATCCTAAGGAGATGAAATTATCTAGCGAGCGAATAAAATAATAAATATTTCAATTTTGTAGGTCACAGTTACACACATCATAGTAGTTAAACATCTTTAATTTCAAAAATTCTGTGAAATTTCGAAAGCATGTTCCTCATTTTTTTAAAAACAGAATAATATCGGAAGAAAATATATCTACCTAAAGAAGCGATAACCACAGAAACTTTCATTCCGAACGCAACGTGTCTATGCGTCTGAATAGACAGCGAGGAGTTAATTTCTTCAGTATATTGAATTTATCTGCTTTTATATCTGTATATCTATTTGTACACACATTACATCTGTTCAAAACAGGTCGTTAATATTTACAGTAAGAATCTTGTTAGGTATTAATGCCCTATCAGCAACATACCAAAGGTCCCGGAAGACTATGGTATGTCTAACAGTTTTTCTTTCCTCTTTGGTATGTAGACAGACAAACGCGGAAGTCTCACATCGCAATTACAAACGAGAATTACGGGAGCTTCATTGTTTCCATTGAAAGACAAAATACATCTGCTACACGTGTTTTTGCTAATACTGAATAGTAGCTCCGACACCAAATTAGACCGTCAGAATATGAAATTTCAACTATTTCTCACTGCATGACTATTGTTTACTACTTGTAAAATTATTCGCTGAGGCAGAAATCGTTTGCTGTCGGCGATTAAAGTACGTCTGCTTTAGCTTTGTGAGTCCTAATACTCAATTTTTATGTCAGTGGTCGACGACATCTAGTCAATGTTACACTTCCTTCCTGATAAAAATGAATATTTTAATTGATTCACGAACGTCCTTCTGAACGGGGCTTGTACGCTTCATAAATGTGCATACGACTGTCTTAAATGATGCATTTTATAAGGCAGAAGGAGAGTATAATGACCTGTCATCTGTCACTAGCAGAAAAATTTAATAATACACGTTTGCGATGGTACATGCTTCTTCTAAAGGAGGTTTTTGCCTGAAAATGGGACTTGAGCCGCAAACTCTTCCCAACCTTGAGCGGCAACGCAAAAATAAATAAACCATCTGAACAGAGAACGAAACTATATGAGAAACGGTATGTAGCATTCATTCATCTCGTATCCACCCATACCACCGATAAGTAACATGCATCGTAGTCAGACTAATAAATTTACAGAGTGGAGCGAAAAACTCTGGATAGCCCTGTAATTTATTTTGAGTTTGAATTATATCTTTCTGACAGTCACCAAAAAGTATTCATAGTTGCTAACTGAGAGAGATAGAGAGTATATACGATCTGCCAAATAGGATTGAGTACCGCGGATAGATATGAGAATAGAATAAACAGAGACTCCTACAGAACGAGAGCTCCGGTGTTGGAGAGATGGAAGAAATTGTGATAGCTATCTGCTATCTAGCAAATTACTCAGGATTATAGCCTCATAGAGTTATACTGTCTATGTACTCATATCGCATCGCGGTATACTTTTGAGTAGATATAACTCGCTTACAGTATTAGTTTTATGAGTAGCTAGGACTAGGTGCATTGCATAGAAACTAACGATAGGCGTGACAAACACGAGTCTCTGACCTAGATTGTGCGATGGTTGTCCCACTTCACTGTTAAGTTGAACAATTTAAAATTCAATTTTAAGAGGAATACGGAAAATTTTTTACCCATCTCGTAATTGTACGATGGTAATGGGCTTTAAATGAACACATAGTAAATCTCCCCATAAGAAGCAGCTAGTGAAATTATGCGCAATAATGGACATCTCCATTAACATGGAAGATCGTGCAGAGAGATATCTCGTGAGGAGTAACGTTACATGTACAATTCAGTATCTTTCTTTGTCGTGACAACTGCAAGCAAAAACAGAAGTCGAGATAATGGAGATGGAGCCAAAAATTCAAAAATAACTAAGTAGTAGTGAAAAGAACAAGTAGTGAAGCCATTAAATAGGAATATGACGACACGCTAACGGTAAAACAGGTAATCAGTGCCAAGCATGTGCGTCTTAATAAAGAAAATACGACAAACACGGTTTGGGTCTTAAAAAAACCGCTGAACATCGTTTGCAAACATGCAAAGAAAGACGTTACTGAAATTGGATGAAAATCTAAGGCGAGGAGAAATGAAAGAAGTGAAGAGGTAAGCGTCTACAAGCCAAAGGTCATTACGCGAGCCAGTGATGAAGCCGAAAACGTGGTAGCAAGATAGCCGTAGAGGCGAGTAGTGCCGTGGCGATCTCGGAACGAAAGAATCACGGTTCGAGTGTCTGCTTCGGCAAGGGTGTATTTGTGTTCATCCTTTCACCCCATACCATCACCATATTTGGTATTCCTCAATCTAGCAGGGTTGGACGATACCGTTAAATGCAATTAGTGGTCGCTAATGACCTAAATATTGATGCGACCCGTTAAATAACAAAAAAAACAAACAAGACAACAAGAGGCAAAGCTCGCTCATTTGAAACCTAAAAGAGGCCAACTGGAGGTCGGACGGTCAGCTCAGGGCGTGGATAGTCCGCTTGCGTGTGCGCGCGTGCCAAAATCGCGACGCACATAAATCAACCCTGAGCCGCGGCTCTTCTGTTTCGGGCAGGGCGGGACCCCGTAGATTGGAGAGCGAAAAGTCTGAAGAAAGTCCAGAATAGTTGAATAGCCCCACCACGTCCCTCTAATGAGGTGGCGTGCAATGCGGGGCGAAGGCGTAGAGCTCCCCAGGCGCGTCGAGTAACGCAGGCCCGCGCGCGGCACACGTCACTTGTGCCCGAGAGTGAGCGTTTTACGCCGCCCAGCGAGCCCCCGTAGCCGCCGCGGCACTCAACCCCGGCGCGCGCGTCGCGCGCACGCTGCCGTCCCCGTGTAACCGCTCCGCCGCGTCTCTGCGCCTCGGCATTTAGCCGCATTTCCACCTTGTTGCCACCCGCTCACAAACCACCTATGCCACCGCCCCGCGTGCTGCCCCCGCCAACAATGCCGCTACCACCTCTGCCTCACTTCACCATTGCATCTCGCCATTCCGGCCGAGAGGGCTGCATCACCGACGATCTTACCTACTTCACTCAACCTCCGGTGCCGGAGATCGACCCCGCTCCGCCCTCGTCTGTTGTACGTGTCCGAGTAGCGCCCGACACCAAGCCTGCTGTCTCCAACCCGCTTCGCAGTCACCACGCCGTTTTCCGCAGCTGGCCCCTTCGCTCCCGCAGCAACTCTTGTCCCCCTCCATAGCCGCTACCACCTTCTGCCTTCAACTTCACCGTTGCAACTCGCCAAAACCATATTCCGCCCATAATCACCCTTCTCTGTTGCACTGAACCTCCTACAGCACCCCGCTACCGCCTCGTCTGTTTACCCTGCCATAGCCGACACCACCTGTCTCCACCGGCGGAATGCGAGATGCAATGGTGAAGTTGAGGGCAGAGGTGGTAGCGGCTATTGTTAGGGGGGGCAGCAGCGGGGGTGGCATAGGTGGTTGTGAGCGGGTGGCAACAGAGGTGGAATCGGCTATGCCGAGGCGCAGAGACGCGGCGGAGCGGTTACACGGGGACGGCAGCGTGAGCGCGAGCGGGGCCGGGGTTGAGGCCGGCGGCACGGGGGCGCGGCGGCGTAAAGATATTACCGTGACGTGCGCGCGCGGGCTGCGTTATCGACGCCCTGGGGGAGCTCTACGCTTCGCCGCTCCGCCACCTCATTAGAGGGACGTGGGTCATCAATAATTATTTTAATTTCGCTTAATTACGCCCGCCCTGCCCCGAAACAGAAGAGGCCGCACTCAGGGTTGATTATGTGCGTCGCGATTTTGCACGCGCGCACGCAAGCGGACCTTATCACGCCTGAGCTGACCGTCCGACCTCCAGTGCCTCTTTTAGGTTCAAATGAGCCGCTTTGCCCTTCTTGTTTGTTTGTTTGTTTTTTTTGTTATTTAAGGTCGCATCAATATTTAGGTCATTAGCGACCACTATTGCATTTAACGGTATTGTAACTGTAGATGACATAATATGGTGATGGTATGGGGTGAAAGGATGAACACAAATACACCCTTGCCCGAAGCAGAACTCGAACCCGTGATTCTTCGTTCCGAGATCGCCACGGCACTACTGCCTTAACGGCTATCTTTGCTACCACGTTTTCGGCTTCATCACTGCTCGCGTAATGACCTTTGCTTGTAGAGCTTACCTCTTCAACTTCTATTCATTTCTCCTCGCCCTTAGATTTTCATCCAATTTCAAACGTTTTCTTTGGCATGTTTGCACGATGTTCACGGTTTTTTTAAGACCCAAAATATGTTTGTGTATTTTCTTTATTACGACGCAATGCTTGTACTGATTACCTGTTTACGTTACGTGTGTGATGTTTATTTAATGTCTTCACTACTAGTTCCTTTCACTACTCTTAGTTATTTTTAAATGTTTTGCTCCCATCTCCCTTATACACAGTTACAATTCCCTTGGGAGATGCGCATCTGAATATTCTGCTTGCTTCAGTTCGTCACACAAAGAAAGATACTGACTTGTACACGTAAGTTACTCTACGAGATATTTTCTCTCATGATCTTCCATGTTAATGGAGATGTCATTAATGCATAATTTCACCTGCTTTTTATGGTAGATTACTAGTGTTCATTTAAAAGACATTACCATGTAAACGAGATGGGTAAAATTTCGTGTTCCTCTATGACATTGAATTTCAATTGTTCATTAAGAATGAAATAACATTATCAAAAAAGTGTTTGCACATAAAATATATACGCTACTAATAAAACTACACATGAAGCGAGGAAAAATCTCTCAAAAAGCAGATGACGACGACAAACGTTCCGTACTTTGAGTTCCGTACTTTATGACAGATAACATCACATTCCATTCACACACGTTTACAATCGTTGTTAACTCTTTATGTTGCAGATCGTTTACCATCCTTTTTACCACTTGGATTACTTTCTGGTATTGCAGAAACTTAATCAACAATAATTAAGGGACCCAATAAACTCCTTATCTATTATCATTACCATTTCATCCCCTAGCATCTGGTGGAACTATTGTGTCTCTCTATAAACAACATTAAATATAACATTAAATATATTGTGTCTCGTCTATTATTTCCGAACACAAATACACGATCTATATATTTCCCCTCTGACAGCTCACCGCGTTTTAGACTAACTCCCTACCCATCTATTTTCATCCATTTAATCTGGAAGTGTTTTTACCACCACCAGCAAGTCATATTCCACACCACACTCGTCCCACACCACCCTAGTACATCTGACATATTTTCTGCACATGAACGACTAACCAAGCGACATAGAGAGGTCACCCTATTATTCTTCTTCCAAACGTTTTCACTTACTGACCCACATCTTTTTCGCCGGACCTCCTACCGCTGCCCGTTGTCTCATCAATCCTCAATCCCCCCTAGCATTTCCTCAACCTCTCCACTCCGCGCCGCCCTTTCACTCCAATCACTTTTTCACACTCAAACTTTCCCACTTCCCCTCACTCACTTCTCTACGCTCTCACCTCACATCTCCTTCACCTTACAGTGCTCTTATTCACATTCTACATACTACTTTTTCATGTTCCGCTTTTGCACGCACTACCTTCTGAACCTCCACCCCACACCCGCATCTCTCCCCACCCTCATCTCCTCCCGCCGCCACCTTCTTACGCTCTAGTACAACCGTCAGTTCCTGCCTCAACATACCCCTCCTTTCACGAACCGACGTCCCCAGACCCTAATTCCTACTTTTCCTTACCTATCCTCATGCCCCATCTACATCGC
>BOPP01000042.1:4086482-4099208 GCA_017312745.1 Gryllus bimaculatus
GGGCGACGGGAATGGCCTCGACGAAGGCTATAAGACGGCGCCGAGGGAGGCAGCAAGAGTTGAAGGGCGCGCCCGGGTTTTGGAATATGAATGGGCGCGTTTTAGATCGAATGACGCCCGCATAATTTTTGTGGGCGCTTGTATTTCCGTCACGAGCTCGGGTGGGCTTGCCGAGAAGACCGGAGGGAGAGCAGATGGAGTAAAAGCTATGCAGACGTCGAACATGGGTGAAAGAAGCAATGGATGTGGAACCATGAGGGGTAAATTACTAAAGATTCGATGTTCAAAATACAGAGGAAGAAAGAAAATATACAGACTACAGATGGGTAGAAATAATCGACGGCAAAAGAATAGCCAAATGTTGTCTAGCTATCCGAACGATGTGGCTAACGTTTCGGCTAAGCTATGTGGCCCCTTCGAGCAGTACGCTCTGAGAAGGTCACAATTTACGCTGGCCTATTAAGAGTTATTAAATGTGGCGTCATCATCGGTCCAGTTTAAATCGAGAGCAGGTTCAATGGAATCATTGGCGATGACCGAACCACCATCATTGTGCAACCTTGGTAAACACAAGGTGCAACCAGCTCGATCGAGCCCATACTTCTTCATGATGTATGGATGATAACATTAAATTGTGTCGTGACAAGTATTTAGATAAAGAGACATGAAAGGTAATATTCATTATAATATAAATGAGGAAACGCGTACCGAGATAAGTGGGTTGCAGATATAAAAAATTATAGAGAGTAATAAAAAAACCAATGAAAGATAAAATTAATGCATAGGAGTGTGGGATAATAATGGAGGAAAAATTATAAAAACACATGTTTGAAATTTGTTTTGTTACTAAAGGGTGTGAAAAATGGTTTAATGAAAGACATCTAAAAAAGGTTTCGAAGACAGTATTGTATAGACAAATAAAGTTAATCTACACAGAAACACTACCGTTAACAAATAGTCCGGGATAGTAGATCTGGAAGAAATTTAAAAAAAAATTAAGTGATTAGTCACGCGGATAGTGGGTAGGAAGCATTGTGGAACAAATAGAACCATTACTTTATCATTAAAACAAGTTAGCGTCAATTCGAAGAGCAAACAATTTACACGTTGACGCAATGAGCGAGACATTTTTTTGGCAATGACGAGCGTGACATTGCCCCATGCGCAATATGTACTTATGCCCATGGCCAATTGCCTCCAGAAGAACAGAGTAATCAAAGTTACAATTTTGTAAACGAGAACGGTTGATGAAGTGATACAAGAATGAGGACGATAAGGCACAATGTACAAGAGGAAGCAGACCGAAGATAGGGAATGCGAATGATGGGTGTTGATAAACGATGTGGTGGTCGGGAAGGAGACGAACGATGTTAGGGATGGAGCAGGTGGATTGGAAACAAAATGAAGGCGGGGGAGCGTGTGGAGGACCCGTGGCAGGCCGAATAAAACAGAGGAGGAGAGGGGTATGGAATGTTTCAGAGAAGTGGCAAAATCGGTGGGAGGGCGCTTTGGAGGGAGTTCTGGGTAGACGAAGTGGCGAGCGAAGTCGGGAGGACGATCGGTAGGAAGGAAAAGTTTGGTGAAGGGGGAAGAGCCGGGGTGATGAGAGTCCTATTGAAGCAGACAGAACGGGGAGGAGGAGGCGGGAGAGCAGATTCGAAGACGGGTTGAAAGTGGCGGAGTCCGAGCGTGTACGGGAATTAGACGGATGGAGGAGGTTGGATTAACCTGAGGTGTTAGGATAGAGGAGTGTAAGCTGCGTTGAGGACAGGTGAGCGGAACAGGGGTTGGTGCCGGAATAACGTACAGTATAACGAGATGGAGGGTGGTGGAATAGTGATGGCGACATGACAAATGAAAAACATCGATTTCCAATCGCTCGATGTTGATAATCGTAAACTCATACTTGTATATACTGTCGCACTCGGACCCAAAAAGTCCACTCACCACGCTTTGAATTAAACTTAATTATAAATACGCGGTACAAAAACATCGATTCCCCACTAACATAGATGTTCAAACATATCGGTTTTTAATCTACATCGATGCCATACAAACGGCCCGATTAGTTTTTCGTAGAAACTAGGCAATGCGTCGTCGATGTCGCCATCGCTTAGTCGACAAGCGTCAATGAAGTCTGCCACTAGGAACGAGGAGAAGGTGAGGCTGATGGAATGGAGCAAGAGTGGAAGGAATAGTTTCGTGACGGACGTATGAGAGGGGTGCCGAGTCGAGTGCTGGTGCAGACCGGAAAAGACAGTTTGCACAGGAACGAGGTGGAGAGTGAATGCTGAGGCGCGCATTGGCCAGCAAAGAGAAGAAACAAGGGGTTTGGTCAGTCACGGCGCACGAGGGAACCAGTATGGAGGGTAGAGTTTGAGAAGCGATATGGAACGTCGCAACAGAAAGAGGTGGAGCCTGGGACCGGATGGATTGACGAGCAAAGTGGGAGAGGAATCAGGGGTGGCGACGCATAGATAAGGACGTTTGGAGCGGTAGGCTGCGGACAGCACGAACATGAAGTCGAACCCTAACACTAATGCACAGTGCAACGCTGTTGAGTGGCGCGGACGTGGCGAAATAGTTATAAAGTAAGCTTAATTTCCAATCCAATTCTCTAATCAAAGTGAAATAGCGACGAATTAGAGTTGTGGAAGTGAATAGAGGAGGACTAGTGTGGAGGTGTGAGATCGCATAATGAAGTTGCATCACGACCCGAGATGGAGTCTGAGAGGAGCTGATGAATGAGAGAAACGGGATGAGGATGGCAAGATTTGCAACGTGCAGAAACTACACGAGACGAGCTCGACAGCTCATGACAATTTCTTGGTCTGCGAGTCTGGCGGCCGTGCACGCGACGAATACCATATCTCCTGGCGCGCGAAGACATGAATACGCGTGACGGAAAACTAAGCTCCAACTGGAGACACACGCTACGGTGAGACAGCGGCGGATCGCGATGCACGGCTCGTAGCGAAGCATGCGTTTGAGTGGGCGTGTAGGAGTGCCGCCTAGATCAGATCACGAGCTTCCACAAAGACCATTCTACCCTCTCCGTGCTCGAAAGCCATCTGCCCCCCTGACCGCCGAACTAAACCGTTGTCTCAGGCCCGCCGCAGATACGTAGAAATCTTCCGCCACATCTCCATTCTTAAAGTCAAATTCGAAATCATACTACTACAACCCGACAGCGCTATACGCATCTCAGGAAAACATTATCATAGTCGCGAGGTCGATGCTATTTTACTAAATGCATAAGAAGCGCAGTGCTTAAGGAAGAGACTAAATTCTCTATTACTGCAATTAGAAATATTGCGTCTGCAAACGATAGTGAGTTATCCTGTTTCCAAATCGACACCGTTGTACTTTCCTTTTGCACGTGTCTTGTGCAGTAAAATATGAGTTCATCTAATCGGGTGCCTTCCCTGCATTCATGATCTGAGGCAAATAAATCCCACACTTATATCCAAAACCTAAGAACGCTCTGCTACATCTTTACCCAACTATCTATCGTGCCACAAACAACAACTACATCTCATCGCATCTCTGTCAAGCTGACACATCGCACTCATCAAATTTAATTTCAAGCCATTTAATATTATATTATGCACAGTCATCATCTACAGCAGTTCTAACGATAACCTATGCGAGTGTCTACTGAGCGATACAACTATCAAATCCATGACACATAGATTATCTATATATGACAATTAGACTCGAACATTTAGACGATAATCATTCCATCACTGAACATGTGTCTCGTAATAATAGATAGATATTCAAAACCCGCATTCACCATTTAGCATATTATTTTATCACAAAATTAGAAAGAAGTAACTCAAAACTCGGGGGTTACGCATAGGATAGTCATTTATGTGAAAATGACACCTGTAATACAAAAAATACCGAAATACTGAAAATACAAATGACACCCTGCTATGTCTAGACGCACGGAAAGTGAACTATGAACCGGCTGCATACGAGGCCTGTTGCTGACAAAATGAAGAAGGCACGTAAGAGCAGAAACACGAAGCAATTTGAACGTACATCGCCAATCACGTCTCGATGCGAGTACTAGAGAAAGACACACTCGCTAATCTCAGATATGCACTACAACAATCCACAAACACGTTTTGTGGATTAACGAGATAGAAAGAGGCAGTTAGAAAGTGAAGTTCCAGAGAAAACTAAAAATTACAAAGCAAACTGCCACACTTATAAAGTGAAACAAATAAATAAGAAGGCATCAAGATCAATAGGAAGAGGACATAAATTATTAATCTTTATGAAGAGAATATATTTATCACTCAGACTATATGAATAGATAAAATCACTACGTAAAGTTAAAATACAGCGATAATCTAAACACACGAGATCTAACCACTGTTTATAAACGAAAAATAAAACACAGTCAAAGCCTCATTAGAGAATCGCAAGACGAGAAAAACATAGTAAAACAGCAACATATTTATTTCGCAAAATATATACAAAAACAATAAACGTCAAGAAAGAAGCATAACGCGGCACGACTCTATGAACGCGAGTTACCGAATCACGCGACAAGCAGGACGACTGTCATAAAACTCTTCCAAGCGAAGTAAAAAAAGAAATAAAAAAAATTATATAAAAATAAATGTCCAGGAAAGATTAAACATACTAAACGATATGTTGAAAACTTAGAATCAAAGAACTAAACTTCAATTATAATTATTTTAATTGACCATTTTCCGTGCGTCTTCCATAACCTTCCATTTTTCATGAATGATTGTAAGTTCTTCTCTTATAGTAATAGAAATAGTACGAATAAAAGAGTATTTTCAGGACGGATGCCAGCGCGTCCCGTTCCAGCCCTCTGGACGCCGCGGGCAGTAGTGTTGAAACGGCCCTGGTATTAGCGCTTCTCGCAGCCCGCGTTCACGCGCAAGAGGGGGCGCCGCGTTGCACCGCCGCGTTCTCTGCGCAATACAAATACGAGCGCTGCCGCGGGACGCCGAGACGGACCGAGAACGGCGGACGCTTGCGCCGTGCAGAGGCCCGGCGTGAGGACCAGCTGTACAGGAAGGAGGGTTGCGGTCGCGACTCGTCAATCAGCAAACAAGGCATGAGGGCCGCTGCTGAGCGTTGAGGAGGTGCGGTGGCGGGCCGCGCTTTAGTGGTTCTGAGGGCCAGTCTGTGAGAGGCTCAGCAGGCGGAAGGTGCCACAGGATGAGCCGAAGTGAAGCACACGAGTCTGACACGCTGCCGGGCGCTTCATTGACACGACTATCAGACTTCCACATACTCGGACCGGAATATCGCGCAAACCGCTGTATAACATGCGCAGAGGCCCTCAACCAGTTTATTCTCTATAGGAACTCATGTAATCTGCCAGATTCTCTTCGCTTTACTACGCGACATATACAAGTTACTACTCCATCTGTTACCGTATTTATCCTAGCACTTTCCAGGAGTTCGATAGAACTTCCGCGGCCGGAGTCAATTCAATCTCTCTCGGACGAATGCACCATCATGCATCATACTGACAGTAGTAGCTCTGAAGAAGGCCACTGAAGATGCGAAAACTCAGCGTACAATTGACGGAGACCGCGGCTCATCTCGCATAGCCAAGAATGCAATTATTCCAAAGATCACACATTCCTGTTAAATATCTCTCACGTCGTTAATATAACATTACGCGCGTTTTTATACTTTGTACATAAGTGAAGCTACAGTGAGTAAAAGTTGATTTAACTACAAAAAAGTTTTCTCAAAGCCTCATCGAAGTCCACACTCTTCTATCTTCGCGAAGACGCCAGCATATCTAGCGCATACCTCAAGAACACTCTCGCCAGCTGCCAAACATCTTAGCAACCACATCAAAACACCTCAATTACCTCTTATCTGCTACACACCAAATGCAAAAACAGCTAAGCAACACACCATCTAGAACTATATACTTCTAACAATCTCTCCAAACTACTCAATCATCATATGCATAATGAACAAACATATGATCTCACGAGCTCACTTCATACTCGCTATCTATCTCAGATTATACCCAAACATTAGATTCCACATAATCAATAACTGATTGCTAACGACTACTGAAGACTGGACGGAAGCACTTCGCATGACGATGGGATCGAGAAGACTGTAACACAACTAACGAGTAAAATCCTCCCATACGAGAATACGTAAGGCCCTAAAAGACGAGTTCATGCTCACGAATACGAAAATCCATCGTACCGCCAGATAATCAGCCTTACTCTGCGTCACATATCCAGATATCTAAGCCTCAAATGCCAATCGAGCACCAATAGCTATCTTTTCCACTTACATACAAACTACACAGCTATTTTTTGCGTATAAAATATCTAATATGTCGGCTACACTTCCTATCACTATAGCATCACTATTCCAAAGCGGCAGGACAGATACAACAACTTACTTACACACATTCGACACTTTACCACAACAAGCCGACACATCTGAAAGAAATCGTTATCTCAGACACCATCACACGATCAATAATACTGATATTCACTTCACTCCCAAAGTACCACCCACACCGCGACCTGAACCGACTCACCACATTTCTCCCTCGTTTGGGAGACATGAAGATGATCTCACACGTCTGTTTGTAGACCGAAAAGGGACGTAATGGGTAGTGGACCCTGTGACATCATCTTGCGTGATCAGTTACTGGACATTTTGAAATCGTGTAGCAATAACTTATGGACGTATCACAAAGGAAGACGTCCAACGAGCGACGAATAGACAAAGGCTAGTAAAACGAAGCACTATTCACACGCAAGAAATTTTGAGACTGTCAGTAGTTACGGAAAGAGTAGTTAATACCCTCTAGAAAGAAGTCAAATTACATTGAAAGCTATTTCAGTTGCACAAATCTTGTTAAGATTTTTAAATCCACTCATTAGAACAAGTTTGGCAGATGCTTACCTTGCATCCAAAGTTACGAATTGAGCAATCTTCTAATCCTTCTTCATAATATAAATGTTACATTTAAAATACACTTAATACGTTCCCACAAACGTAATGCGTCAGTTCCAGCTCCGCGAAAATCTAGAAAAACCTTTATTCAACCAACCTTGAATTGTTTTCTCTTTTATCGACTTACCAAGAAACTTTGCAGTAATACGACAAAATACCTTTCCAACTATCTAATTTATTAGCATTTTTGGCGTCGACGACCGACTAGCCGGCTAATTGCTAACAGTGTCCCCCAGTAATCTCATCCAGTCAACCATGAAAACGATATGAATCTCGTAACTACGCTCTGCTCTGCCTGCCTCGAGCTTTCTTCGTTCATACAGCTACAGAAACCTTACCACGATTGTAAAGAAAAGCTACTATCTCTTTTATTTGCTTCTCGATCAGGCAATTGGATACCCGGGAATCAACCAGAGGAAGCTTCTTTTCATGCAGACATTCTAAGGCTCCATGAAGTCCTTCAACTGTCAATCTAATGTATCTAATAAAATCACGAAAGAGTAGATAACTTTACTAATACTAATCAATTTATTAAACATAACAGTACACATGAAAAATATCTCACAATGATTTAGGTCGTACCCTCAGCCGAGGAGAAAAAACCAACTTACAAAACAGTCAAGCATAGAATATGCAGATTTTTGAGAAAAGATCGACTCTTGTCTATAAACCGAAGTATCGTTTGCTTGCACGGAACGGCGATAGTCGCCATGAAAAAGCGTTGCAGCGGTAGGGCGAGACGAAATGGGACGCGAGTAGCGACAGACAAAACAATGATGGGAACATTACGTAGTCCACGAGCGCTCGGCAGAATGATGATCGATGAAATAATCTAATGTATTACTGATATATGTGTATTAGTAGCTGTATGTATTGTGCGGCCTCGCGCATGTTGGTGCTGTCGTTGCGTGGTCGCTGCGGTGCGTGTGTGTCGTCATCGCCGTATGCAGAGGTGAATAGCGGTCTGAGGGAAGCGAAAACGCACGAGATTTGTCGATGTAGAATATATGCGGTGACAAGATTGGACGCAACACAGACTCCTTCAGGCGACGGCCGGTGTCAGAAAAAGCAAGAGATCGCCTGCTCAATCCACGGTTGACCAATTTTGCACATAGATCACCACATAATCCACAAGTTAAGCACCACCCAATCTCAAGTACTATATCAATGATGAATAACTTCTTTCAAAATATCTTTTTTCGTAACACCTAAACCGAACAAAACCGCTACCCATCAAAGAGAATAAACACTAGTGTCGGTACAAATATGCATAATCAGCTTGTAGCAACTATTTCTCCAATGATGTAATAAAATAAAGAAAAACTGTTTTAAAAAGTTAAATCATTCTTAAAGGCAAATATAATTACTATTAAAACAACAACGCTCATCACTTCTTATTCATTGTATATCAATCTAACTCGAAATAACTTGAGTATTATGCTAAAATTATGATGAATACAAATAATGCAGGCGGAAATCTGAAACGCGCATGCATAAACAATAGCACCAAAAACCATTATAACTCTCCTCACGGCACCGCAACACCCGCAGCCATATGCCACCTCCCCCCCATCGAAATATGGAGAGGTTTAATGATTTATGTAATCTTGTCGAACCCCACAACATACAAAAAGGAATCACTATGGAAACTTCAGTTACTAATTACGCCAACTATTAACCTCGACAAAACTACCATATTGCCTATATCATTTGTACAGAAATATTCAGCTACTATGACAATATCTAACTTATGACCAAGAGTAAAGAAACCAAATGAAAAAAATTTGATGTTGCTAAAGGACATTATCTGATAAAAACATTCAGTCGTCCTTATTGACCCCTATATACATCATGCTATAGCGTCAGAGCTTGACGTTGCGCAAAAACCAATGCACAGAGATCAACTTGCTGAACGATTCTGCTGCACGCTCAAAAGTATAAAGACACTCACATAATGTAAGACTTTAACTTAGATGCAACGATATTCCGACACTCTTCTGACTTATTAGTTGATTGGTTTAAGCATTAATTTGCGAGCGCTTATTGTGAGAAGCCCGAGTAACGCACAGGTTTCCACTTGTCAGTTTATCACAAGAAGTTGCGGGTGTTTCAACTTTTGAGCGAGTGTGAGTCAGAGTAAGTCGTGGTGTAGATAAAGAGCTCGCGGCGAAACGAACAGCCAACGTTTCGGGGTGAGGAATATATGCTATGTTGTTTATTTTTCATGCGGAGAGAATCGTTTCGCTACGGCCAATAAATCTCGTCGAACACCTAAAGAAGACTACACCGACGCATCAGCACAGATGCAAAGCACAGATAAAAAAGTGGTGTATTTAAACCGGGATGGACATTGTAACACGTTTGTGTGTGTGTAGTTTTGTCCTCGGAGATTGCGTGATGAGATATTTTCGCAGAGCGAAATCATCGAAACCGCAAGCCACATGTGCACAAAAAGTTTATCAAATTTAAGTTTAATGGTAATGTCACTTTATTTGAATAGCGTCAAGTACATGTTAGCGTTGTGCGAGTCTGGAAGTTATAGCTCGATGAATGAAATAAATAAGCACTAGTCGAGGTTGATTGCGATGCTGCGGTAGCAGACGCGGAGTTCCGCTTTCTTCCGCAAAACCAATTTGCACGTATGAAGCCCGCCAAATTCTATACATCCTGGCACCATAGAACTCGCAACATATACTCAGCCTAACTACAGTGCAAGACTCAGCAAAACTGAACCTATTTCACAGAGCTACGCGTTATGACAACGGAGAATACGATTCTACCACGACTAAGTAACTGCTAACAGTATAACTAACTCTCCTCCACAAATGGCCCAGAGAACCACGCGAAGCGCAGAGCCACAGCTCACATCTCTGCGCTCGCCTGACAAGCGCACCAAATGACGCATTACATTCCAAACACCTTACACTTACGCCTCCACGTTTCATTCGGTACACACACAGGCGTTTGATTTATTGCCCCGCTAGCTTTGATATGCGGAAACAGATCTAGTTATGCTGTTAAACATCAGTAAACTGACGGTGGCGGCTGCGAGTTCAGGCCGGCCGCGCTTGCAGCCTGCGTGTAGTGACCGGGATTACTGCTTCGGCGCGGCCGATCCCCCTGACCCGCGCGCACCCCTACGCTATCATACCGATTACCCCCGTCACACGATCACCCCACCCTCACGTGTCGCCACGTGTCCTTTGCATGATGCTATGCCGTTACGGCGGCCAAGGCTGCTGACAATTTTGCGTTGTTTTTTTTATATTTTTTGGTTTTTGCAGCCAGAAATATCCGTTTTCGTTCTGTGAGCCGTGCGTCACCAACCGTCACAAAGGGGTTGGATTGTGACAAATTTACAAAATCGTTCGAAATTGTAATAAAGAGAAAATATGAAGTACATATGTCGTATTTTGTACTCGTTGGGGCAGCGGACAAAAGTAATGCAGTAATCGGTGTCAAAGGGTTTTACAAGAATATTGGCACAAGAGTGATTGTGTAGCTGTAAACAGTAACGTGGAACACACAATACGAAATCTTGGATTTCCGTGACTTATATCGAATTGTACGTAGTTGTCGAGAACACAAACGTGGGGCTTTCTAAATGTTCGTGGAATCCATGCGTAAAAGTATTCTTTCCCGGGCCTCTGTTTCTACTATTTGCTCCAAAGCAGTCTCATTGAGTCTACTACCTTTGGGTCTACATCTTGACTCAAAATTCCCAATCGTATTAAAACCGAGTCCTTTTGATGGTAGTTCTATTTTAGAAAACAGGAAAAAAACATTGGAAGGCAATACTAGCGGCATGCTAGCAAAAAGTGAGAATCATAGTACTGCTTTCGGAAGTAGGAACCTTGAACAATGAATAGTGTGTGAGCTGGTGCGTTGTCCTGGTAGAGCAACAAAGTGTTATTCCACTTGTCTGAACAAAGTTCTTTGGACTGCCTCCAATGACTGTCCTTCTGCCTCCCAATCATTGTGAATTGTATGCTTCGATATGAAACACAATTTCGAACTTCGAATTTCACAATTTTTTCTATGGTTTCCAATGATATGCATGTAGATGGTCGTCCGAGGTTTACATCGCCCTATATAGTAGTTCGACCAATATTCAATCGTTTAGACAAAAGAAAAGTTTTAATGCAATACGTTTACACAAAATAATGGTTTAGCATACAATCTAATCTGTGTAAGCTTCGTGCGGTGTAGGATGGATATCTGTGGAACCTTTTTTCTAAATAAAAGAATAACTTTTAATGGAGATCCCTTTCACAGCATAATCCATGATATAAAATGAACTAAGTCTCTGAAACATAACATTTTAAAATTACAGCGAACAAAACTCTTCTGTACGTCCAATGTCACATTGATTTCAAATCCATACTACTATAAAGTGTCTCATCCTTAGATTGCTTGCAGAACGAAATTAAATGGAGCTTTACCTCTCTCTTTCTCGCACGTATGTTTCTTCATGTGACCCTCCTAGTCTAATAGCGACAACGTTGCCATAATAGAAATAAAATTAAGTAACGTATTGCAATAAACGAATATTTTATTTTTTCACAAAAGTGTGTTTTTCCCTCTCAATATTTATCATTTCATATCTTTTGAACAACATATTGCATGGAAATGAAATTTTGTAACTTGTTTCTGTTGATTATGGACGTACTCTCAGAAAAATTACGTATGAATAGGATTCGTGATTGTCACTATATTTTTCTATCAGCTGCCGGCACTCATAGTTTGGCTTCTTTTATTAATGCAGCTCAATTTCTTCTATCTTTGCCATCTTGAAACATCTGGGTTTCTCAAATCTTCCCCCTCCTTATCATTCCATCTTAATCTAAGCCGACCTCTTCCTCTTCTACCGGTCATGCTCCATGTGTACTCGTACGCCTTCCTAACAGCTCTTTCTTCATTCATTCGCACTAGGTGAATCAACCATTCCAGTCTTTTCACATGTCAATGTAAATAATTCGATTTAAATGAAATCTTAGCCGAAACAGGAAAAAGATATCATAGGATAAACGTTTTCCCCTTTGATGTATTCTATAAGATGCATGCAAAACGTCAGAAGAAGGTTGGAAATTATTTTTTTATGTTGGTTGGAAGTCAGTGTGTCAGATTTTTCTTCATACGTTCGCATTTGTGAAGGTCGCAAACGTGCGCTGACTACGATGCCTCGTCGATTTTTATTCCGAATTGTGTAAATAGTTATCTCAGATCATCGAGAAAATTGAGACATTTCTTTCACTAATGTTCATGTGTTTTTTAATGTAACCTGAATAAACTACTTGTGGCTGGTGATAAGGTAATATAATATTTCATGTGGTACACTGCAAGCATGTCAATAGTTTATGATGCCGACTATAAAAATTTTGAGTGTCTTACACATCGTCTTAGACTCAGTGCCAACATATATAAATTGAGAGTTAAATATTAGAAATGTACAGGTTAAACATGAAATCAAATGTATCTGATTAACTCACCATTTAATTATGATTTATTTAATGCAAACTGAATTTGACAACATGCCCAAAAAACTATTTAAAGCATACTAATCGTTTCAGGCGATTACTGGCCGATACGAGGAAATACAATGCAAACACCGATGTGACAGAACTATCAGCCAACAAGCGACATTCAACTGACAGCATTTATGTGGATAGACTGGTAAAATGTGCAAGGTCTCACCCGCTTTAAGCCTAATTTACACCAAATCCTCTCAGCAACCCA
>BOPP01000042.1:4105498-4118227 GCA_017312745.1 Gryllus bimaculatus
GGGGGGGGGGGTAAACGGTTCTGGGGACAAACCCGACTAGCCGACGTGTAGGTCGGCACCAGATTACACCATCCAGCAGGAGATCACCACCACCTCCCGAGGAAAACACATGCACTACACTTATAGGACAAATGACCTTAGCAATTGAATCATTAATCAACCAAAACATCTTCAAAAGAAAACGATGTTTAGGGAATCTGGAGAGATATATAGACAGTATAGACACAAACGATATATTGTAAAAAAAATTATTGTACAAAAATACCTAAGCAATGAACACAGACGATTGGACAGAATCTTTGTATCCGCCGACCAAGTAAGAAAATCACTTATTATTATTCATTCAGCTATGGCTTTACTTCTCCGACTCTGACCTTCCTGTTCACACTTCAGGCGCCAGATCAGCCCGCCCACCTACACACACCTCCGGGGACGCATACTCGTTAGCACGAACATAACGGGACTCAATCGTAAAATTCAAACGCGCGCAGGAATTAGAGCGGTACTCGGGGAATTAGCAATTGTAAGTCTGTCCCAAGGGGGCGGCCTGAAACCACCCCGACATGCACATGAATAAAGAGATAAGCGCCTCGATTCTATTATTTCAGAAATTCACGGGGGCTCGCACTCCCCTGCGCCGCGGGGGCGAGAACGAAAGGGAGGAGAGGGGGAAAGAGGGGGTGGAGGGTTGAGGGAAGGGAGGCGTCCCCGGAGAGAGCGGCGTGTCCACCCTACATTCAGATTTCGTCTGATAATTCCAAATCTGCATTTGAAATTCGATCGAAAAGTTACGCAGACGATTAAACTCGTAAGCGTTTCGCGCGCAAATCGCGAATGGTGGACGTGTGTTGTGGGAGCACCCATGCTGGACCGGGCCAAGTTGACAGCGTGTGAGATTCGTGTCGACGTTGCCAGTGTTTGTAGGACTATACCATCATTTTTTTACAGACATCAACTTGCTACCCTGATGTTTGTGCGTCATTATGTTACGTTGTGTTCTGATTGTAGTACAAGTAAAATACTGCCACATAATGTACTAATATTTCAAACTCAACTGTGAAGATAATGATTCTGGTACCTTTTCGATATTTACTCTACTCAATTCTTATTCAATCTTCACCCGACCGTAGCCCACAGTTTCTACCGAAGATGTTCCGGCGCCATACAGTTTGATTTGCGAGACCGATAGCCCGT
Source organism: Gryllus bimaculatus (assembly GCA_017312745.1). Taxonomy (NCBI): domain Eukaryota; kingdom Metazoa; phylum Arthropoda; class Insecta; order Orthoptera; family Gryllidae; genus Gryllus; species Gryllus bimaculatus. Next base: position 4,106,693 of record BOPP01000042.1, read on the forward strand.
CTGTTTGGAGTTTCGGCGACGAAATCTTTACGTAGGATTAGGAACCCTCCTTGTTGCTCAATACTTACTTCTGTTTATAATATCGCCCACTGTATTTGCTGCAAACATACATTAGGCATATGGCAACTGGCATTAGGCATACCAGCCCTGAGGAAGACCACGACAGGATGGTCGAAACGTCGGCAACTCAGCCTTTGACGCGGCGTCACCCGGACAGCCCAGATCACCCACATGACTCTGGTCGCGGAAGCCTACGACTTCATACATTAGGCATACACATATCTCAATTCAACAATAACAAAAATGTCATTAATACAACATTTTTATCAAGTCCCCTTTTCATCTTTCTTATATATTCTTTACTAAATTCTTCCCATCGCATGCATTGTCAAGTTTCCACTTTTACGTATTAACGTATAACTCTTAAAATTACGACAGAACTTGTTCTTCCTACAAATGAGAATAGAAAATGCCCTCAGTTTCATTACTTCCCTTTTCTGTAGAGCAACTGCATTCTTGAACGTTGAGATGTTCATTACATTTCCATTTTGCTGCATTCATTACAGACCAAAGGTGTCCATTTACTCATACACGCAATTATATACCCGTTTCTCACTGCACGTTATTCATACTACTTACTTATTATTTATGATGTTACTAACATGTAAATCAAACGTTATATGTCCCCAAATGCAATGCCGGACAAAAACAAAAGTTTAACTTCAACCTTGACTACATTGGAACATCACCTTTACGTCCGAATCCTTCCGCGCTTGAAGCCCGGCTGTCTGGCTCGTTTATCTTGTCAGCTACCTCTTCCTGCACGAGATACTCCTCAAAGGTGTCCCTTCTTCCCTTGTAGTGGGCAGACTATTCGATATCTCGCATACGACCTTATTTCTAATTAGCCCTTCGTAATTTTACAGTGGATTTGTTTATTCCTTGGTTCCTTGTTCGTAATACTTCTCGTAATGTATTTCCACATCTACGGGTATTGCTCACGTGGTCTTTAATGAATTTAATTATTCCTTAGTTACTTGTGATACCGTATCACAATATCTAAACATTTTTATGAATCTGATATAATATATACCGTCAGTTCAAAGTAAATTAGAAATGATTAATTCAACGGAAATGCACTTTCTAAGACTTTTATACAGATTAGCAAAACGACAAAAGAAGAAATGACGATTCAAGGCACGCTAGAAGATTAGAATGACAGAGTACAAGATCTATACAAATGACGATTGAAGATAGATTGAAAAATAATATTGTGCTAAAATTTCTTGTATACACATTCTGATTCGTATGAAGTCTTAATTTTCAAAATTCTGGTTCACAAGTTCTTTTTATTTTTTTTCTGTATACTAATTACTATGTAAACAAGTCAACGATCAATTTTATACTCTGTTATATTAATGTACAAGGAATATGTATAAGGAAATTGTATGTATAAGGAAAACTATCATTAAACATTATTCAAACCGACTCAATTGAACTACAATTGATGTTAATTTTATTCGGTATTTCCTTAAATCTCTCGGGAGATAACTTTGAAGGTAAATGATCTTTAAGCGAAAAATATTGTTGATTTCTATCGATTAAATAAAATTCACAACATTAAAAATCTTTTTTGTGACACGTTCCCAAAACAGATTTTTTCTAAGCATGCAGATCCATTAGTTCACGGTGATACTGCATTGTGACGAAAGTCTAATACTTTGAAAAGTGCGTAACGAAATAAATTAGGAGCTGACAAAGATCGTTTAGGTATCTTTGGGAAGAGATTTTCAACCTAATCAGATGTGACGATAATGATGTTGATGGTTGAACAAATACTCTGGAACAAGGGAAGAACTCTTGCCCAATCCACTGTGCTTGGGAAGTACTGGAGAAATTCTTCCTCATCATGCGCTCCCTAAAGGGGAGGGGTCTGGGACTGACCTCAGGGTCGTCTGACAGCAGGGCAGGGAGAGGGGCAACGGCAGGGATTGCATTTCCTGCTGCCGGGGATTGCTCATTAGCCTCGTTTCAGTGCTGTTCGACGATCTTTGTTCATTTACTCAATTAGAAGGGGGATGTTTACGGGATAATTAATATTTAAGAAGAAGTGTTTGATCACAACTCGAGAGAGTTTTCCAAGTTCTTCTGCAAAACATTGATTATTCGTATTATATCGAATCAATTTTTACTCTATGCTACGAAAAATGTAAAAGTGTTTATAATATAGTTCATCTGAGGTAATTTATCGTAATTCTTTGCGGAAAGAGAAAAGTAAATTGTAGATTAATTATGGAACGAAAGCTGCGGCCATTTCATTACAAATTCCTTTTTTTAAGCAGAAGTTTTTGTTGGTGTCATAATGACTCTATGTATCTCTTCGGATGAAGCTGCAACAGATTTTGATAAATGTTTTTGAAACAGTCTCAGAGAAGTGAGAAAGTTTTGATAATATTTCTAATAATGTCCATGGGATAATGTTTCATACTTTAATGTTTGTGAAACATTTATATTTGATGTATGCGAATCTATAGATTAATTTATACAGAACAAAATTTCCTCATAAGTATTGTTATAGTTTAAATATTCACGAATGTATTTTGTATGCTTAGAGAAAGAACATGTTGAAAAAATTCAAACGTTAAGAAGATACATAAATAGCACGATTTCTATTTTAGAAAAATATATTCAATTAAATGATAAGAGACAGAAAAGTTTTGTCTTTTATGTATACTTCGAGATATGTAGATACCACTTTCGTCTGAAATTTTTAGAACAAAATTAAGACTGTAGTATTAATTAGAAGTAATTAAAAATGTTGATATAACTATCTGATATTCTAAATGTATTTCTCTTATTGATGAGTTACATTTATACGAAAATCTAATGAAACATTGCAACCCCTTATACTAATGGATGTCACATTGTGTGTGTCGCACGACGGTGTTAACAATAATACGCGCTCTGTGGTATTCTTTCCCCATTTCCTATCTGTTTCGCTTGCTTAACGTCCATCCTCTCAGACGTACCCTCCCATGGTGCCCCAGTCCAGATCGGGGAAGATGATTGTGAAGAAAGCATGTGATGTTCATGAAAATGAAAAGGGTACTGCTCCATATTTTGTCTTGAAAACATATAAGTAAAACCAAAGAAATCAACCAATCGGCACATGTCGGCACATGAATTCGACTCCGGCAGCAGCTTCAGCCTTACATTATTATATTAAAAACACAAATTATCCTCTGGCGAGTTTACAGTTTTGATTCCCCGAACTCCCAAACACTGGTTCATTCAAATGTAAGGGCTTTACGCTGCAGCTCCCACTACCGGTGTTAATGGGCAATGCGCCAAAATCATTGCACCAGGGGCAATGCATTAAGGGCAAGGCACCATGATGCTAAGGGTATCTACTGATGAATTCTCGGCTGTCCGGGAGACGCCGCGTCGTTGGCTGGGGTGCCGACGTTTCGCCCGACATTTCGCAGGCGTCTCCCGGACAGCCGAGAATTCATGAATTCGAGCCGCGGAAGCTTACGTACATATACGTATCTACTGATGTTGATGTCATTGCAGTGCCTCTGACCGGGAGGACTTGGTGTTCGAGTTCCGATCGCGGCAGGATTTTCGACACTGGCTAGAGAGCTGGGTCAAGTTCAGCCCTTAGAGCAGAATTCCAGCGAACGTCTAATCCGATCGTTTTCCGTAGTTTCTCCGATAACACCAGGCGAATGACGGAGTAAAACTAACAAACGGGCCACGGACCGCGCGCGATCTTTCCTACCTACACCTTGTCCTACCCCCTCCCCTTACACACACACTTACACTTCACAAGCACACACGCCAGGAGACCTGTTAGGAGATTAGAACTTGTCCCGGCTGGGGCGGTGCCTCGTTGGTGTGAAATACCTGGTAGGGGAAAGCCTTACCAGGTATTTCACCTGGTAATACCGCCAAACTAGCGGGCGGTAGTTCGGCGCCGAATCTCGCCATACAACAGAGGAAAGATCACCGTCACCTCGCGAGCAAAAAACATGCATTACACTTACGGGTCTAATGACCCCTTATACAATCTTACGTGCACTATACTATCAGACATGTCGGGAGCTTAAAGCATGGCCCAGCTGGGGCGGTGCCCCGGTGGTTGAAGATACTTGTTTGGGGACCCGGTAAGCCGACGTCTATATCGGCACCGGAATCTCATCTAGGGGAAGGACATCACTGTCACCTCCTGCGAAAAATAGCATGCACTGCGCCTACGGTACTAACGACCTCAGTAGATGACGCGCACGAAAACCCTAATCAATCAATCTTTTGTGCAGAAACGGTGTCGAGAGCCTCCATATGTAGTAGAGTGCAAAGTGCGAAGCAGTGAGGGGATTTCCCGAGGAAAGCCTGGGCAATTCCTCCGCAGTCAGGTGGCCACGTTTCCTTCGCCCGCCAGCGCCGGGCGGCCAGCCGGCGCCCTCGCGCCGTTGTCTATACAGTTATGATCCGGCGCGAACGAGAGCTAATTGGAGCGACGCGGGGGCGAGGCGGCAGGGTGGGTGGATGGTGGGGGGAGGGATGGGGCAGTCGAGAGTCGCAGGGCACTCCGACGCGAGGCTAATGGGCTATCGCCGGAAAGCTCTGGGCAGCTGCGGCAATATCGCCCTCCAACCGCCACCACCACCGCCGTCAACAGACGCGCACAGTAGGGGTGCACGGGATCCCACGGGACGATAGTCGTCATGGTGAAAACGCCCTTTGCCTGGTTCAAATTTTGACTCCACTACTGAGCAGACTACAATAACTGAATTGTCGACAAAATTGCCACATACCTGGTAAGAGCGAAATATCAGGCGTAGTATATCATCTTATTTAATTTTATAACCTATATCTTTCATAGTTTCCTGAAGAATTACAATCTACAACATCTGAATCGCGATCTATTTCTTAAAACGATGTAGGAAAGTACCTGAACAGAAGTTTCGCAAAGAACAGTCATAGCAGAATAAAGAAAAAATTATTATAACTAAAACTTCGTAAATTAGACTGGCTACAACGTACAAAATCAAAATCTGTTGATTTAAGCATCAAAAACCTAATAATTGTGTAAAACGTTAAATAAAACCAGTCCCATTGTGCGGCATGCAATGATGGGGAACCACTCAAAATTCTAAGATTGAAATACTACGTTTTCAGTCAATATTATAGAGGAAAGGTGTAAATATTCCGTGGTCGGTAACAAACGGAACGATGTACAAAGATTTGCAGATCCCAACTATAAAATAAGAAATCAAAAATAGACCCAAAGGCTATATTATTATCCCAATATACTAATCATCAACCTACTTGGCAACAGTGAATCTATCAGCTAACTTTAACGTCATCATTCCTTACATATTCCTTGTAAATAGTAATTTGTCTCTAATTTTTCATTCATTTATGTCCGACGCCCGGGCAAAATCGTTTGAGTAGGCCAATTTTCTGCAACACCCCGAGCAACTGCTTGCCTTCTAGATGATAAATATTCTGCAACTCTTTACTTACTTAAAAGGAAATGTCCTTCAATGACATTTTAAATAAACTTCTCTGCCTTGGCATGAAAAAATGATTTTATTGTTGCATCCTAATTACTTACAATATTATTAAAGATACTTATCGAAAGTAAAAAATGAGCGATATATGAGCCCAAGTAATTTAACTTACGATTTGATTCTTTACAAATAGGTTGATAATCATGTTCAGCAAATGACAGGCAAAAAAATAGTTTGACGTTACTTATCAACAGGTTAGATAGGAACGCCAGTTTATGCTGTCAGCCGAGCTATCTATCTGTTGACAGGAATATCAGAAATTGTACCTCTTCACCTAAAACTGGTTTGCTGTTTCTGTTTACTGAGAATATTCGTTTGGTACCAAACGAGTTAATAATTCTCAAATGAAGGACTCAATAAAAAAGGGGCTATCCTACAGAGACATGGTTCTGAGATAATGATGGTTTTACCTGAACTTTCGTCATAATCCCCAATACATTTTTAGAGTTTCAAAACACAGTACACTGGCATGTAAGTCCATACTAGACTTAAATAACATATTAACTTAAAAGAATAGTATTTGAAGTTTTTCATAATGCTAATAACTCAATTTTACAAAAATGTGGGATAGTTCCTTGTCCTACTGAGCCCCTAATACCTTTAAATGAAACTCTTCTTGAGTACACGCAAGTTCCTTTCAAATCGGGATCTAAAAAAGGATACATAGGACCATGGCCCTTTACATTCGGACGTATCTCAAAATAGCAATGTTGATATTGATGATGAGTGATGAGCAAAAATTATGTAACTTGCCAACTGATCTGGATTTTATTTCTATTTGTTTTATATTGAATATGTTCTTACGCAGTTTATGAAATTCGAAATACTTATCTTTCAAAAATAAATTAAAATTTGTCTATTTTTTCTCCATTTTCAGTAATATTGTCCTTCTAATTAAAAAGTAAGTAATATAAGTATATAAGTAATATTGTCCTTTGCAAAAATGGTTCATGTAGTTTACGATTTTTCTTAAAAGCTATGTATATACATTGTTATTACCTGCATTTCATGTTTTATTGTAAATCACATACACCCTTTTACCACGTATTTAATGTCTAAAATTATCCTAATCGAGCCGCTGAATGTAAATGACGATATTGATGTTCAGAAGTAAGGTAAACATTCGTAAATAGTTTTGTTATCTACTTTTCATACATTTTTTGCCAACCTTATTTACTTCTTCATATCACAAGTGATGTAATTCCATTTATAGTTATATACAAACTCTATAACTGGACAAAATTCCTATACAGTTTTCGGGTAAATCTCTGAAGTGTACGTATGTTTGCGAATCCGTAACTGGCGTCTAGATCACTTCCCGTGCACCAATTGAGTCGTATGAGGTGTCATTCAACACATATCGGTCTCCTGATGGATAACTGATAATTTGTTCTCCGATCGGGATAGAAGATTTAAAGAAATTTACAAAACCGCGTTTTTTTGTGTTTTGACGCTGCAATCTTAGTGATAATGCCAGGAATTAAACCAACGCCTCTTAAATCGATTTAAGTAGGTGGCGTTGATTAAATACCAGCAACAAAAGGTATTTTTACTTCCTCGCAATTTTAACGTAAGAAGAGGAAGTATTGTAATCTTGCGCCGAAAAGCGGCGAGTTTTCGTCATAAAAACTCTTATTGCCGGACTCTGGTAAGAAAATGTGAATAAATTCAGTTACTAAATTTAGAACAAAAATCCTCTAACACGTGGTGTAGCCAGAATCCATGTTTTGTGGGTCCTTGATACCGAAAAATCGATTGACGGCAATCGTCTGTCTGTCCGGGACCTGGGATTTAATTTTTAAGGGTACTTTACATGAGTCCCCTGCGACATTTTTAAAATTTTGAAAAAAAAATACTCCAATTTTTTTATTAAATTTTATTGTTGAATGGTGCAAAGGACGTTTAAGAGAATAGCGTAGGTTTCATTTTTGTTAATTTAACATTTTTCGGAAATTGGAAAAAAAATTAAAACTTCAAAATTGGAGGCAATCATTTTTGGCCTCAATCAAAGTCTGTTGTATGAAATGAGCTTTTTAAAAAAGGTCATGAACAGTTTTGTGAAAAACGAGTAGTTTTTGCGATTGATATTTACAGAAAAAAATTCTGAATACCCGATTCAAATTTTTTCTTTAAATTTTCTTCACTTATGTAATAAGAAACGGTAAGAAATATGGTGCTAGTATCTATTCGTATATTGGTAGTTTGTTTTCGAAAATTGCAAAAACCTTTTTAAAACTACAAAATTAAAGATAGAGATTTTTGCCTCAGAGAAAGTCTGTTTTACAAAATTAGCTCTTCAAAAAACAACTTCAAAATTTTTTTGGAAAACGAGTAGTTTTGCATAATTTCTGCTGGAAATTAATGAAATACATGCAGGTTTCTCAGCAACTACGGGTGACGAGAAAAATTTAATGAATGATACGAAAAAAGTTAATTTTAACAATAATTTCCTGTTAAATGAGTTAATATTAATTCTATTTTTGCTTTCTCGCGATAAATGACTGGCTTAGGTGGCTCCAGACTCCAAATTTATTATTGTAGTAGCTCTGACTAGGAGGTCTTAGGGCTCGAGCCCTGGCGGTTGCAGGATATCCGCTACCTGCTGGAGAGCTAGATCGTGTTCAGCCTCTATCTGGAGACGAATTATAGTAGCAGGCTGCTCTGATAGGTAGTTTTCTGTAGTTGCTCCGATCAACATCATGCAAATGTCGAAGCACTACCATCGGCACTACCATTTGCGGTGAAGTGTGGTGAAGTGAAGTTTGGTGAAGTGGAGTTTTATGAAAGGTGAACGGGGAAATGTTCATGAGATTTGTAACGTTTGTAGAGTTTGTATAGTTGTTAAGTTCTGTAATGTTAAGCTAGTGTATTCTGCCACCAAGTTCTCACACTTAATTGCAGAATTATTAATAAATCTAAAAAATCACTAACGGGCCATGGACCTTGCGCTATCTCCCCTTTCTCTTCCTAGCTCCTTACTGTCGCTCACTTATGCATGCACTCACGCATGCAGCACACGACCCGTTGGGGGCTTAGAGCATATCTTGGCTGTGTCCGTGCCCCACGGGTGGGAGGTACTTAGTTGGGGAAATGCGGGGGAAATCGCAAGCTGGGTATGTCGGCGCAGTATCTCACCATCCAGCAGGGGAAGTTCACCGCCCATTCCAGCGAAAAAGCAAGCATTACACTTACGTGACTAATGACCTTAGCAGTTGACGCGCCCGGAATCACAAACCAAATCAATCAATTACACGTGTTTGAGGTATGTGCCCATGTGGAATCGCATGTGGAAGCACTGTGTGGGACGGGCTCCGCCGCCAGGCAGCGCATCCTTCGCCGGAGAATCCTTCCGGCGCCTGATCCCCTCCAATTAAGGGACGCGAGCGGAGGGGAAGGAAGGGCTGAGGTTGGGGGTGACGGGGACGCCCTGCGCCGTGGAAGCGCCGGAAAGCAAGAGAATAAGTCGATGATGCGGCAAAAGGAACAGAGGTGAGGGGGAGTGGTGGAAAACGAGAGTGAGAGGTGGTGAGGGTCTAGCGACCGCATTTTGGAAGGACGGAGCGGCGACGGGAGAGATGTAGTGTGTCACAGGAACTGAAGCGAGAAACGTCTTAAAACAGGTATGAAATAAATTTATATACTAATCTAATATACGATTATATATATATATATCATATATATATCATATATATATATATATATTATATATAATATCTATAATATATAATATATATAATATATAATAATCGAATATTATATATTTTCTATATTAATATACTATATTATATTCGTAAATTATTCAAATAAAACGAGAAAACTTGTCTACATCAAACTTGAAAGAGAATAGTTAATAGAACACAAGATGTCCCTTACTGTCGAGAATGCACATGAGTATAAATTACAAACTTAAATTCTTAAAAAATAAGAAATTTTTTCTGCGAAATGATTGAAATAAAATTGATGAAATCAATTTTTTTAATAAATTGCACTGAATAATCTCTTTTCTTTGTACTTCCGTATGTTTAGAAAGCTGAGAATTTTCACAACGTATACGCAAGAGAAAAGGCGTAAAAAATATATTTGTATGTAAAACCAAGGAAGGGGAACAACGTTGTGTGTGCAAATACTAGTAAATCATTCACAGGAAAGCTAGTGTCACTAGGAGAGCTATCATGAAGAAAATAATCGATGCATCAATGTCCGGTCCTTAGGACCGAGTAAAAAACAACGGAGACCGGCCATGGCTCCCATATTGATTTATTTACATACTTACTTATTTATATGCTTATTTATTTATTTATTAACGTTAACAATAATTAAAAACTGTGTGACGTGTTACGCAAAGAAGTGTGTTCTGCGCACGTTATTTTAATTCTGGGATCCCTCCTCTAAGACTTAACCTGAATTCTGAATACAGAAGGAAATCAGCGTTTTTATCAAGAATTGATAAGAAAATATTCGGGCAAATAAGCTATAGACTTGGAATCATATCCCTCATTGTGCCCTCCGTGATTTCCTAGTGCAAGAACACGGATATTGATAATTTGAATAACAATATTTTGCACTGAACTCTAGAAGGCGGGCGCAGATAGTGAAGTTACATACGTAAAGAGAAGCGATTGATAACAGTTTCTTCGTGCTAGTTCTGCTAGTAGCAAAACTACTAGTGAGCGTCTGGAGCGATGTTGAAGGAGCATGGAAAAGTCATGCTCCTCACCCATTGATGGGTGAGCGTAAAATAAAAAAAATCTAGAGTTATTACTCGTACAGATGAATTCCAGAACTAATAGCATCCGGGAAGAAATTGAGATAAGTGAAAGACAACGTGCGTTGCAAGAGAAGCCATTAGAATGGCAGAAGCTCAGTTCAAGGCAATGGGAGAAAAAGTAAGTGACAGGATATTAATATAACTTACAATACAGAAAAATGTTAATTATATATGGTAAGTATCAATTTCATTAAAATGTTTTGATGAAATAGTGTTTTACACAACATCTGCATTGTATGTTCTCATTAACTTCTTTATCACTGAGTCAAGATAGCAGAATAAGAAATCGTTTAAACAAATTATTTATATGAAAAGTCACTTGCTACGAGTAAGCTAGTCAACGTAAAAGCTGAGCAAAGGATTGGTGGTAGCGGGACAACGGAAACTCCCCACCCACTGATGTGGTTAGTGAAATAGCATGGGTTCCTGTAACTAACACTCAAGTTTCAATAGGAACACCACATATATAGACAAGTGTAACGAAAGGAATGTTGAAATATAAGCAAAGCAAATACTTGTGATACAGTTAATAAAAATAAATGCAATAAAAATATTAAAGGGAATATTGAAAACGACCAGAGACGAAAATAAAACTACAAAGAATAATTCAAATATATATATATATATATATATATANNNNTATATATATATATATATATATATCAGCAAAAAAAGGGACCACGTTTTGTAAAAATTTCCGTTAATACAATCAGGCACATTGCATACTCTCCTCTTTTTAAATTTCATGAAGTTAAGATAAATTTTTTGAAAAAATAATACGAGGTCAATTTATCCGCATTGAAATCAGTATAGTAGCCACTCGTCTGGAGCGGCAGCGCGGGAAAAGTCAACGCGGGGTAGAGGGGAGCCCGGAAAAGTGATAGTCCCCACCCCACCAAGAGGGTGGCGTAATAGAATGGATTTCTGGGGCTAATACACACGCGTTCCGGGCGGAGCGGAGCTGCGCGGCGCCGGGAGCGGGGATCGGAGTGAAAGACGACGCTCTCCGCCCCCTCAAGCACCGCGGCGCCGCGCCGCGCCGGGAAGAGAGGTGATTATGTCCGGGCTGCATTAAGAACAATGGCCGCCTCCTCGGAAGTAGCAATTGTCCCACGAGGTAATTGGTTAGGTCCTCTACAGGAGATGTCGCACACTGTGAGAAAGACAATCCATCGCTGCTTGTGGAGAATC
>BOPP01000042.1:4126777-4137353 GCA_017312745.1 Gryllus bimaculatus
TATATATATATATATATATATTAAAAAGGGTCGGGACATCGGGCACCCTTGTTTGACTCCTTGGTTTGTATATTCAATTAGGTTGTTCGCTGTTCCTTCGTCAACACTGATAGTGGTTTTCAAATATAAGCTTTTGATGGTTTCTATGATGATGTTAGGGTATCCACTATTACGCATAATACTCCATAACTTATTCCGAGAGACTTTGTCGAAGGCCTTTTCAAAATCTATGAACAGGATATAGGTAGGAAGGTTATATTCGCGTCTTTTCTCGATCAATTGTTGTACAATAAGTATGCTATCTGTGCATGAACGTCCCTTTCGGAATCCATTTTGGAATTCCGAAAGTAGGTTATTACTTATTTTATTTAATCTCCTAGTAATTATCTTTGCATAGATTTTGTACGCAGAGTTTAATAGGCTAATTCCTCTGTAATTGCTACAGTCTTGTCAATTTCTTTTCTTAAATATTGGGTGTATAATGGCTTTCTTCCATTCTTCTGGGATTTGATATGTATTCTAAATGATATGTATTGTAAATAAATGAAGTTCAAAAAGGAAAGAGCGTGGAACAAACTGAGAAAACTACGGGATAGATGTAACCAACTCAATAATGCTGAATGGTATGAGGTCACAAGATCGACAAAAATCTCCCGAATAACACAATACGGAAAATCAAATACCTAATAGTGGATAAAAATATATTCAATAAGATTGTATTGATATAAGTCCTATTATCTCATACGCAGTAGTAATCCGCAGTAGACCGAAAAATGGATCATACAAACAAAAACAAGTATTGGAAATTTCTGGTAAAATTTTACACGAATTGCCAGAAATATAAATTTGGGCACGGTAAAGTGTAGTTAAATACGGAAAGACTGTAAAATACACAAGATACGGGAATCATTGAAGAGAAGGACGTTGGAGGGGGACACACATGTATCAAGAGGGAGAACTGGTAAATCGGTATGCGCCAGCAGGGACGAGCTAGAAAAAGAGAACCAGGAAGTTCTAGGAAACGGTTTTGTGACTATGTTTCTGAAGAGGGCACATTATGTCCTCTTCAGAAACACATTAAGAAGAAGAAGAAGAAGAAGAAGAAGAAGAAGAAGAAGAAGAAGAAGAAGAAGAAGAAAGAAATGTTGAAATGAATTTAAATCGAAGTGAAGTGAAATGCTAAAACGTTTACCAGCAGACCTGTGTCTTTCTACTAAAATAAAACGCTTTTCGGCGTCACAGTTTAAAATGGCTTTAAAGCTTAGACTTAGCCTTCTCAGCTTCTGATCACGATTTGAGTGCGCTTTGTTTTGCCAAGCCACAGAAGTTGGTTTGGAAAACTTGTAAGACAGTTACTTTCTCGCGACGGAGTAGGGCTAAACAGTTCAACTGATTTTATCTAAAAGTGATTTTCTCCAATGTATCTTGCTGATGTCGCGGCCCCTTGAATTTGAAACTGATATTTTAATTTTGAGAGTACTTTACATGATTCCCCTTGGATATTTTCAAAATTTTCAATAATATGGCTCCATCGTTTTCGATTTTGTTGTTGGGTACTGTGAAGGACGTTTAATAGACTGGTACATGTCTCATTATCATTAAAAATCCTGATTTTTCAAAAATTGCAAAAGTTCAAATTACTACTAAAATATTGCAACTAAAATATTTTAGTGGTAATTAGTAAGTAGTATTTTAGTAGTAAAAAATTATAGTTAAATTTCAACTAAAATATTTAAAATTGAGTGTTTCCTTAATGTAACATGTCCCTTAAAATACATTTTGAAATATGGGCATGTATAATATTTCGAAAATTTTAGTACTTTCGTGTAATTTTGCGTGGACATACGGGCAAGAAAGTACGTGCTGTTTTAGCACCACTAGTTTACTTCAAGAATTAGTGCCTCATTCCCATATTATCGTAGAGCAAATCATCGTGCCTTCTTTCAAAATACAGACACGTACACAAAATATAAGATAGGAATAGGGGAAGTAAAAATTGAAAAGAAAGATATGTATACATATAAAAAAGAAGTTCAAATAGAGAAGGAAAGGGAGAAGAAAAAATCGAAAACATAACAAATCTGGAGCCTAGGATGCATCATATATCAGCTATGAGTGGATATATCAGCTATTCACAATTACAACGTGTAAACATTAATCGGTTTTGAATGTTATCATCTGAGAACGTATGAATATTTTTAAACCTGTTAGATGAACTGGGGTGTAATTCCTATCCAGCAGTAGCACACTTACAGGGATTTGAGTCGATGGTTTCTTATAAAATGCCCCAAATCACAATTTATCCATAGCGCGTATTTTATATCGAGAGAGTATAAACAAACCAAATGTGCATCTTGATACTCCAAAAAAGTTAAAGCTTCTCATCTTGTCATTATGACCAGCGAAGAGGTTGGCTGGCGCCAGCAGAAAAATAATGCAGAGATTGTATGCTCCCCAAGTTCAATTTCCCGTCTTGCAGAAGCAGCGCGCGGCCTTCGGTGCAGAGTAAACCGCAAATTGAACCGCTCTAGACACGCCCCCATCCGCGCGCCAATCTTTACAACACGCGACGTCCCCGCGCGTGCGCTTCGAAGACGACAAGCAGGGGTAATGAAAGGGGAGGGAGATGGGGAAAGAGGAAGACACTAGAAAATAGAGGAATAGAGAGCTCAGAAAAGGCAGTATTGAAAATATCGAAAAAGAAACCAGCAAAGAAGAATGGGCTGGAATGGTAGAAACATGAGAGAAAGAGACAGACAGACAGAATAGCAGAGGAGAGGATAAAGAAGATTAAACAGGTTTTTTAGGAAGGACTGTCGTGAAAAAAGAATACCCAGAAGAAAAGTCAGGAAAGAGAAATTGCAGCAATGAATTCCTCTTTCACAAATATAGAAGAAGAAAGTAATCTGTTTGAACAAAAAAAACAGAAAAAAGGATTGTTACATCACATTTTGGGCAAAGATTGTTTGTAAGAAGCATTAATATAGAGGCAAAATAGATGTGAAAAGTAGAGAGGGAATGAAGATCACAATAACTGTATTAATGTGAGAAATGAAAGAAGCTATACATAAATAAAAGAAGAAGCACAGGATAGAACATTCGAGAGAACATCCAGTTGACATCTATAGGGCGACATATTCCAAAGAAAAACACGAAGTATTCATAAAATGTGCTGGAGATAGAATCGTTGCCTAAACGCTTTGGAGGAGAAGCAAGAGAGAAGAAAAAGATGGAGAGAATCAGGCAGAAGTGCAAATGATACAAACTAGAAGACGAAGACGATAAATGGACAAGAATCGATATAGGAAAAGGCATGACACCAAAGAAATAAATAGCAGAGGAAGTAAAGAAAGAGGATAAAAAGGAAGTTGGAGAACTGGATGTATTCGAATTTTAAGATACGAGGGTGAGATAAAGGAAAAGTGCAGGAAAATGGTGATTTGAAGGAAGAGAATCTGTACAACAGAATTAAGAAAATAGTAAGATGATGAGAAAATACTGAATGAGTGAAGAATAAAAAATAAGTAAAGAAAACAGTAAGTACAAATGAGTAAAGAGGAGAGAGGGAAGGCAGAAATTAAAGAACTGATGTACGCAGTGATAGTGGAGGAATGTAACCAGAATAATGATTCTGCCTCATTGAAGTAGGAAGGAGAAAAAGTAATGTTGGAGAAAGTCGCTGAGGGAATATGTAATGACAAAGGAAGGAGAGAAGGAAAAGTATGAAAAGGAGATGAGGAATAGTTGATAAAAAGTAGAAGAGTAGAAGGTTATGCAGGACAAGAACGCAAAGTCTTAAGACGTGCTGGGGATGGAGAGAGAGTATTTGTAAACTATCCCTGAATTCGATATACTATATAGCATGTTAATGAGAGTAAGATTGACGGGAATTGCGCGCATGACCTTTGGTGCCGTTTTCCGCAAGAGAAATAATTGCCCAGTTAATTTAAAAAGAAATGTTAGGTTGGAATACAAGTATTAAACTTTATTAGGACTTTCTATTCTAATACACGACATTGCAGTTGTTTTACAGTGGTAAATACAATCTATCTATAAATACAAAATGCAATCTATATGCTAAATGCAATAAAGAAAAATTGGTTTGCAGAAAAATAAATGATAACACTCAGAAAAATAAATGATAATACCAATATAATGATAATGCCTCTAAGAAAGTAAATGAGAGTGAGATGCTAATTAATTCAAATTCATTAGTTTTTGTAAGACTTTATATGAGAGAACTCAAAAGGTGTCATAAAGCATACTTCGGAAAGAGCGTAAGTTGAAGTAAATATCTCCGTGGATTTGTGCGCCTTCTCAAGAGCTTCGCACCAGCGTTCGATGGGATCGTCTGCGAGCTGAATTGGCAGTACGTTTGGCGGCTGGTGACTTGACCGACTTCAACAGAGCGTCGCGCGTCAGCAAGGCAACGACATCCCGCAGGGAAATCCACGGTGCACACTGTTCCGATAGCATACGTTCGGAACAACAATATATAATTAAAGTGGAACAGTTATTGAAGTCGTAGGCTTCCGCGGCCGGAGTCATGTGATTGATCTTGGCTGTTCGGGTGACGCTGCGTCGAAGGCTGTGTTGCCGACGCGACGTTTCGTCCATCTTATCGTGGCCTTCCTCAGGGCTGGTCTGCGACGGCAACTTCGGCAACACAGCCTTCGACGCGGCATCACCCGCACAGCCAAGATCATGGAACAGTTATTGATCTAACTTTTCAAATCCTAGTATTAAAAATTTTAATTCTAAATACCGGATACTTTAAAGCAGATATAGCTATTCGATAAGAAAAAAGGGCCGTCAATATACATTTAATATTTAAAAAATGGTAGTAGTATTGAAGTTCATTTGAGCCTGATATTTGTATTTTTTGAATGAGTGACTACTTACAGAAGCGTCAACTTCTTAAGTATTAAATTCCGTAAGTATAGTGAAAGTTGTATATCTAGAGGTAGTTTTCCTCCACTAGTACGCGAAATCTGGCGATCAATACTTAAGGTCGAGGTTTATTCCATGTACGGGGAGAGATGATGACCATGATGAGGAAGGTAAGATCTCGCGCGGTTAGTGGCTCGTTTGTTAGGCATTCGCCTGACACTGATGGGAGAAATCACAGAAAACTACCGATCAGAATAGTCGGCCACTAGAAATCTTCACCAGACAGCGCCGGAACATTAACAAATGGGCTACTCACTGCGCGCAGATTTCGGGAGATTTTCCCAGTGACAGCGTTTCCCGGCGGAGGTATATGCCAACGGGGGAGGAATTCAGATACCTTCTCAGATATAATAATTCTTGTGGAACTGACAGCAATAGTAGTTCACACGTTTGGAAACACAAAGTAATCAATCTATCGCTTATACCATGTTTGAATTCGACGCAGATGTGCAAATAATGTGAAAAATCTGCTACCGTCGATATCCATTGAAACTCTAGAATCTCCCATCAACAATGCGAAAGAAGCAATGGTATGCCAACTACCTCATCTCAGCTGGTAATTTTTATTTGTGATGGGGAGGATAGTACAGAAAATAGTTAACGAGGGTATATTAAGCAGAAACTGTTTGAATGTAACTTAATTGTAAAACATTAGCCAGACATTTTTTCTCATCATCAGTGACACCAAGTTGAAAAGATTAAACAGGTGAAGTGAAAAGTATTAAGTATCTCTGTGCATGAACACTGATGGTGCCGAGGTGCTTACATCCTTTTGTAAATGTTCAAATCATACGTAAATGTTTATTCTTGTTAATTATAGATAATCTCAATATCCCAACTGCCTCCACAGAGATCACACAAAATTTAAACTGAGCGAATTGGGTGATGTATTAGTGATTCATGGTGCGACAACTTCTAAGGTCATTAGTCCCGTAAGTGTAGTAAATATTTTAATTGAGGGAGGTGGCGGCGATCTTCCTCTTTTGCATGGCCAGATCCAGCATCGACTTACACGTCGACTCGTGGGGTTTTCCCCACCCAGTTACCTACCACCAGCGTAGTACCACCTTAGCCGCGACGAGCTCCAAGGTCCCGCCTGGTCTCCCGGCAAGTACTGTAGTGTAGTGCGTGTGCTCGTAAATAAGGGGAGACAATAGGACAAGGAAAAGGAAGGAAATGTAGCGCGCGATTAGTGCCCCCCTCTGGCATTCGCTTGGTGTCGATCGCAGAAACTACGAAAGACTACCGATCGTGCACCCGGCCGCCAAATCCCCAAAAACATCGTTTTAAACTGTGTAATGTTCTAATGCAAATTCACAGACTAACAAAATTCTTTGTTGCATGTCAGACTCCTACTATAGATACATCTGTTGATGTCCAAAATGGTATTCATGCGGCACATGATGTTAATTAGTGTTTTTTCCTTCGATCCATGATATTAACCATTTGCCGACACCGCTACGGTCAGACGAAAATAAAATGACCAAAGCGAATTTAATCTTGTTAATAATTAATAATTAATACTGGAGAAATAAACTAAGATTGATGATAGATGTTCTAATGATTTACAAATAGTTTTCATTCTGAAAACCGTGGAAGAAAGGCTGAGTGAGTTGTTTATTAGGAGGTGAACTATAGTTTAGCTCACTTGCTATTATCCGTAGAGTTGAAATTTTAATTCCAAATTTTTTTTTTGTACTTCGATAGTATACTGTAGTAAACACAAAATATCTTAGATGTTTTTGTCACGGAAGTGGCCGGCTAGGACCACGCGTAGAGCACCTACACGTTACCCAGTCTCTGTAATTTACCCCTTGGCAAGTGTATGCGACTCCTCTTTGGGGGATCAGCATACCTGAATCTATTTTATTCCCCAGAAGTTTTGCTATCCTGGGTGGATGGAAATGGAATGGAAATGATAATGAATGAAGACTAAACACATAAGACGTATGCAAACGCACCCATGCGCGAAAAGTGACTCGAAGCCGCGATCCTTTCAGATCGCCACGTCACTACTGCTCTAGCAATCTCGGCCGTACACAGGTTAGGCGTTTTCTGCAGAATTATTCATTTTATTTATTTTCATATCTCAATATATGTTTTGCTATTATTCTAATATGATTCTATAGGATCAATAAAATTTCTAATATTTCTCCGGAAAGATCCTCGAAACAATCGTTATTACTTCAAAAAATTCCACTAAAAAAAGAATTCTGATATTGCAACAGTCTGCCAGGAATATGTATTAGAAATCCAACAACACGAAAAGCAACTCATTTCGTGCTTATTCAGTCACTTCGTAAAAATGTAATTATTCTTATATACCACTCATATGCACCAAAATAAATCAGTTTACATCGTCAACGTTCATTTTATGCCGATTTATTCACATTGTAAAATGGTAATTTATTCGCATAGCTATTAAATTTGCTGTCTCTGTAAAAATTAGTATAATAACATTAGATTTATATTACTATTTTAAGGTCTTATTTACAATTCTAGGTTATTACCGACCACTATAGATTAGAAAGGGTTAACAGGTATGATGCGATATGTGACGATGAGGTGGTGTAAAGAACGAGCAACAAATACAACCATGCCCGTGGCGGGACTCAAAACCGCGATTCATTAGTCCAAAGCTCGCTACAAACACTTACTGCCTCCGCCATGAGACACTATTTGAGAAAAAAATATTACTCCACGTGTTGTCAGATTACCGAAACATCCGTTTAGTCTTTTACCGCGACAACGCTTTCCGTCTGCACTTCCCACACGTACGAACATCGGATCACCTGGGGGAGGGCGGTGCACGTGCCGGCCCGGGCCGCCCCCCGGCCGCGTTCTTGAGGTTGCCGATAAAGCATCGCTTCGGAATCTCGCAGCATTGTAAAGTGAATTCATTCGTTGCAAATGCGTCTTTTTTGAAGGGGGCTCCGCAGAGCTATGAATATGCTAAGGGAGGGCACGCGTCGCGGAACGCAGTCGCAATTGCCGGACACGGATCGCTGCGGTCCCGCCTTTGCGTTACTTCGCTTTCATTTTTCCGAAGCTCGTTTGGGCCCTTTTCGGGGGGGGGGCCCCCCCGCCGCGCGTAAGGAGGACAAATGGTGGAGCATTTCTCTTCATAAGAAGTTTGTGTTTTTGGTTTCGTTTTCAGACTTTACGTGCGGTGATGGTTCACCTCTCCTCGATAGGATCTACCTCACGTCGTTTGACAGAGTTTGGTGTAATCAATCCTGTCGGAAACAACGATGTGGGTTTTGAGAGTAGTATTATATCGATGATAAGAAAAGCAAATAAAATGTCCGGATAAAAAAATATATTATAGTTAAATATATTTGGATCGCGTAGCGAGCATCCTGACAACTAAACTAAAATTAAAGGAATACATGAAATATGAAAATCCAAGTACAATATTCATGACAACAAGTAATGTACAAAATATTGACATTGATTGCCAGATTCGTAAAGCAAACTGTGTGCGCGCCCGGTGTTTGCAGCGCCCGGGCGGTATTAAAGAAGGAAACTTTCAATTATATGTTTCCCATTCAAAGTACAATAATCATTTTCGACTATTTTATGATACTATATATATTTTGTTGGACATTAGCATCTAAGTAATGTTATGCCCATTCCCTATTCAATAATTTAGTAACATTGCTTGTAAATCTCGTAAATTATTAAAAAAATGTCACTAGGGGTAGTTTCATTGAAGAACTAGACTAGCAGTAGGTATGTTAAGTTTGCACATTCGTCTTCAATAGCCCAGAATGTACAGAAACAGGATTACATACAGATCAATAATGAAGATAGTCAACAACATTATTTGACTAGCTACCAAATTTTCTATATATGAATATAATCTTTCGATCCTATGATTCGACCCCCCCCCCGGGGGCCCTATTCTATCAATTTTATCTGTGCTATTGGCCGTTTTAGTATCGCTACCGGAAATAGCACTGCCCCCAATTCGCAATCCGCGAGGGCAAACTGCTCGAATGCTTGCCACCTGCAGGCAGTCCGAGAGAACGAATAAATATTGTGTGATTTCTCCATTCCTTGCCCTTGGCAATCAAAACATTTCCAGTCAACCCCGAACACACGGAATCTTCAACACAATTATGCGCTAAGTGCCCTTCTCTAGATCTGTGTTTCTCCGTTTCTCGTCCCGTTACTTGTCATCTCTCCCCTACGCGCTATATCACAGCTGCGCGTTCCTCTGCTTTCTACTGCATCTGCTCGTCGTCATCGTAATCTTCATCTTCTTCGCGGTTCCTTCCTGTCCTTCGGTTTTCCTCTCTCAGTGTCTTTCTCAATTTCTGGCTTTCTTGCACTTTGTTTCCTTCAGGTCTGTCGTCCTATTCCTGTTTTTTTGCTTTCAATTCTCGATTGGATCGTCTTTTCACCCTTTCCTATCTTCACATTTATCCTGAACTTCCATTTTCAGCCGGGAGAGTTGTGCTCAGGCATCATACGGTGTCACTGAGGTCCTTTGCTGACAGAATTGGGAGTCTTGTTAGCATTATATATTATTCGAGGCTCTGGTGTGGCTGAGGATTTTCACATTATTTTATTATACCTTATCTGAGGGAGAATTATAGCGACTGCGCTGTAATAGGTATGTTTCCGGATTGATTTCGCCAGATGAATATAGGCGAAGTGCGGGTATGTGAGTATCCGTACGAATAGGGGCAAGTCATGTTCCTTCCCATTCCTGTTTTTTTATTTGCTTTCTATGGTCTTTTACCCCTACTGGGACAAGGACGCCAAAAACAAGAAAAAAACAAAACCAAAACAAATAAACCCACACATACCCGGAAATTGGCCAGGAGCGTAAAGAACTTGTCCCGGTTGGGGCGCTGCTTCGGCTGGTAGAGATACCCGGTTGGGATAGCACCGCTAACCAACGGTAGGGTGCGTCGCCGGATTCAACCATCGAATGGCACATGATCTCTGCCATTTCATCAAGCAAAAAACCCCTAGCCACTATACTTACGGGAATATGTATTTCGCCGTTGAGCATGCCCGAATTCACGTATAGTAATCAATCAATCTTCTTGTGGTTGCCTCTCTAAAAATGTTTCCCTTTCCTCCTCCTCCTCCCCTCCCTACCTACATTGTCGACCCGCTTCCCTTGGAACGCACCCCGCCCCTCATGCTCTCCTTCAACTTGTTCCTCGTAGTTCAGAGCGAAGCCCCTCCCCACCCTCTCGTCACGCGCTCTGCTCGACCTCGCTCGCGGCAGGCGTCTCCAATCTCTTTGCAGTTAAAGCGCGATCGGTTTTATCTCGACGCGAAGGCCTTCGTTTGATATGGATGGCGCGCATGAGCTCCCTCCTCCCCCTCCCCTCCCCTCTCCCCACCCCTGGCGCTTCGCTGTGTGCGGCAGCGCCGCGCCAAGACGCGTCTAGCAAACCACGTCGCCCGCCTTGCCGCCAGTGCCCGAAAGTTCACGGAGAGCACCGGTAGGTGTGATCAGGAATGAATTGATGTACACTGGCAGTGAAGCTGCTCGCGTACGGGACATATTCCTAGGTTCGAGTCACGACCCGTGGCAGGATTTTTTACAACTACCTACATTACTAAGTAATTCAGCGCGTCGCAGCACTGTTGGAAGAAAATTATA
>BOPP01000042.1:4137378-4149452 GCA_017312745.1 Gryllus bimaculatus
CGGCGCTGAACTACGAGGAAACAAGTGAGGAGAGCGTCTACATGAAGGGCGGGGTGCGTTGCAGTGAAGCGCATCCACAATGGGAGACCGGGAGAATGAGGAGGAAAGGGAAACTATTTTGTAGAGAGGAACAAGACGATTGATTGATTACTAGTGAATTCGGGCATGTCAACAGCGAAAGCCATTATTCCTGTAAGTGTAGTGCTTGGTTTTTGCTTGAGAGATGGCAGAGATCATGTGCCATTCGATGGTGAGATCCGGCGACGACCTACCGTCGGCTAGCGGTGCTATCCCCAACCGGGTATCTCTACCAGCGAAGCAGCGCCCCGACCGGGACAAGCTCTACGCTCCCGACCGATTTCCGGGTGTGTGTGGTAGTGCCCATGCAAATGCAAGTCTGTGTAAGGGGTAAGATAGGACAAGGAATGGGAAGAAAAGATTGCGACTGTTTCGTACGGTACTACTCTGGCATTCACCTGGTATTCATTGGAGAAATCACGGAAAACTACCTATTACAGCAGTAGGTCACTTGATTTTTCTTCCAGTCAGCGATATAACTTGACCTAGTTACGTAGCTAGTGTCGAAAATACTTCCACCACCGTCAAAATACTGCCACCCCAGGGTCTCCCGGTCACAATCATTGCAGTGACATCAGTTGATGCCCTGAATCACCTCTCCCGGTGAAATGGAGTTCAGGGTAATGTGAGAATAGGAAAGGGTGAAAATAGACGATCCAATTGAGACATTGAAACGAAGTAAATAAGGAATGGATGAAGACTGAAGCAAGAAAAAGTGAAATTGAGATGGCATGAGTGAAGGAACATAAATATGAGACGAAGGAAGAAAGGAAGAAATAGAGTGAGAGACTTGAATGAAGAAGAAAGAGAGGACGCGAGCGAAATTTAGGCGTAGGGGAGAGAGACGAGAAGAAAGGGATGAGAAACTCAGAAACACTGAGACCAAGAGATGAATACTTAGCGGATCACTTGTGTTGAAGATTGTGGGTTCGGGTTGAGAACATGTTTGTTGCCAAGGGAAGAATGAGAAATCCACAAATATTTATTGTTCTCTCGATTGCCTGCAGTGGCAAGCATTCCGAGCAGTGTGCTCACGAATTCTGATTGAGGAAAGAGCTATTTCGGAAGCGATACTAAAACGGCCAATAGCACAATAGGATAAAATTGATAGAATTGAATTAATAGGATTGAAAGAATTATATTCATATATAGCAAATTTGTTAGCTTGTCAAGTACATGTTGTTTACTATCTTCGTTATTGATACTGTATCTAATCTGTTTTCTGTAATATTGTGTATTGAAAGACGAATGTTAAAACTTTAAATACCTACTCTCTAGTCCTATTCTTTCAATGTACTACCACCCAGTGAACATTTTTTTAAAATAGTTCTCGAGATTTAAAGAAATGTAATAAATTATTGAGTAGGGAATGGCATAACATTACTTAGCTGCTAATATCAACAAAACATATGTAGTATATAAAATAGTCGAAAATGTTTATTGTACTTTCAATGGGGCATATAAATTGAAAGTTTCTTTAATACCGCCCGGGCGCTGCAACACCGGGCGCGACACAGTATGCTTATGAATCTGGCAATCAATGTTAATATTTTGTACATTACTTGTTGTAATTAATTTGTACTTGATTTTTATATTTCATGTATTCCTGTAATTTTATTTTTAGTTGTGAGGATGATCGCTACGCGATCCAAAAGATATTTAACAAAATAAATTTTTGATACCGGACATCTTTTATTTGTTTCTTATCATCGATATAAATATCTACTCTCAAAACCCACATCGTTGTTTCCGACAGGATTGATTAACACCAAACTCATGTCAACGACTGAGGTAGATCACTATCCGAGAGAGAGGTGAACATCACCGCACGAAAGGCTGAAAACGAAACCAAAAACCAAACTTCTATGAAAGAGAAATGCTCCACCCATTGTCTTACGCGCGACGGGCCGAGCAGAACTCTCGGAAAAATGACAAGCGAAGTACGAAAGGCGGGACGCAGCGATCCGTGTCCGCGCAATTGCGACTGCGTTCGCGACGCGCTCGCCCTCCTTAGCATATTCATAGCTTTCGCGGAGTCCCCTTCAACAGACGCATTTGCAAACGAATGGAATTCAGCTTTACAAATGCTGCGAGGTTCCGAAGCGATGCTTATCGCAACCTCAAGAGCGGCGGCGCCCCGGGCCGGCACGTGCACCGCCCCCTCCCCTCCCCCCAGGTGATCCCGTGTTCGTCGTGTCGGGAAGTGCAGACGGAAAGGCGTTGTCGCGGTAAAAGACTACGATGTTTCGTAATTGACAAACGTGGGGTAATATTTTTTTCTAATAGTCGTCCTCATGGCGGAGGCAGTAGTGTTGTAGCGATCTTGGACTAATGAATCGCGGGTTTGAGTCCCGCCACCGGCATGGTTGTCTTTGTGCTCGTCTTTACACCACCTCATCATCACCATATCACATCTTACTGTTAACCCTATTCTTAATCTATAGTGGTCGCTAATAACCTAGATGTTAATAAGACCTTAAAAATAGTCAAATAAAAAATCTAATGTTATTATACTAATTTTTACAGAGACAGCAATTTAATAACAATGCGAATAAATTACCATTTTACAAATGCGAATAAAATCGGGCATAAAATGTACGTTGACGATGTAAACTGATTATTTTGGTGCATATGAGTGGTATAAATAATAATACATTTTTTACGAAGTGATTGAATAAGACGAAATGGAGTTGCTTCGTGTATTGTATGGATTTCTAAATAGATATTCCTGGCGGACTGTTGCAATATTAGAGATTCTTTTATTTAGTGGGATTTTTTGAAGTAATAAACGATTGTTTCGAGGATCTTTCCGTCAGAAATATTAGAAATGTTTTATTGAATCCTATTAGAATCAATATTAGAATAATAGCAAAAATATAGTGACATGAAAATAAAAATAAAATTAATTGTATCTGCAGAATACGCCTACCTGTGTAGCCGAGATTGCTAGAGCAGTAGTGACGTGGCGATCTCGAAAGGATCGCGGCTTCGAGTCCCGTTTCGCGCATGGGTGCGTTTGCATACGTCTTTATGTGTTTGTCTTCCATTCATTATCATTTTCATTCCATCTTCCATCCACCCACGACTAGCAACTCTGGGGAATAAAAATCAGATTCAGGTTAATGCTGATCCCCCCAAAGAGGAGTCACATACACTTGCCAAGGGGTAAATTACAGAGACTGGGTAAGTGTAGGTGCATGTACGCGTGGTCCTAGCCGGCCACTTCGTGACAAAAACATCTAAAGAATATTTTGTGTTTACTACAGTACTACAGAAGTACAAAAAAAAATTGGAATTAAAATATTCAACTCTACGGAATAATAGCAAGTGAGTAAATTACGTCTCCAGCTACTAACTAAACAACTCATAGCCTTTCTTCAGGTTTCAGAATGAAAAATATTTTGTAAAATCATTAGAATATCTACATCAATCTTAGTTTTATTTCTCAAGTATTAAAATTATTATTATTACCAAGATTAAATTTCGCTTTGTCATTTTATTTCGTCTGACGTACGGTGTCGCAAATGGTTAATATCAAATGGATCGAAGGAAAAAAACTATTAACATCATGTGCCGCATGAATCACATTTTGACATCAAAGATGTATCTATAGTAGGAGTCTGACATGAAACAGAATTTTGTTAGTCTGTGAATTTGCATTAGACATTACACAGTTTAAAACGATGTTTTTGAATTTTTTTATTTATAATTTCATGTTTAAATATTTATTTAAACGTATTTAACATTGTATTTAAATTTATCTGGAAATACGAGTATATATCGCCAAATTAATGTAGAAAGAATTATATGCCAGCTATAAAAGCAATAATGTCAACGTGTACGGTTAGCAATCAGTTATTTGTCCTGTCCTATGGCACGACAGTCCGTTACGGGCCTTGGCCGACAAGCGACGACCCAGCCAGTCGGCCATGGGATAAGAGGTTCATGTGATTAGCAAGAAGACATTTCTTCACTATATATTCTGATATTCATAACCTTAAGGTGGGTTTTCTCAACTTTACACGGCAGTAGATACAGGGACGTTTGTAAGGAAAGCGCACAGTTATTTTTTTGCCCGCGGCCGGGAATCGAACCCGGGGTTGCGCCGTGAAAAGGAAGCATGCTAACTAACGAGCCACCGAGGGCATGCTAAAAGTTATTTAATTTGTATATTATATTTTATACGTGAACGATTTTTATATTGTAATCGAGTAACCTGG
This sequence comes from Gryllus bimaculatus, assembly GCA_017312745.1. Taxonomy (NCBI): domain Eukaryota; kingdom Metazoa; phylum Arthropoda; class Insecta; order Orthoptera; family Gryllidae; genus Gryllus; species Gryllus bimaculatus. The sequence goes on from BOPP01000042.1 coordinate 4,141,677, forward strand.
GTCCGTCTATCCACCTGTCCATCTGTCCCTCGTCACTTGGATCTCTTCGGGTTCACCAATCGTGGAAAATGACGTGATCCATCCAGAGGATTCCCAGAAATGACTCTAAAACCGTACGTTCGCGATTTTAATAATCTAAAACGCGTTTCGGACAACTTAAGGTACCTGCAGCGGTGATCAATTGTTCATTCGATCAATAGCTCTCGACAAGACAAATCGATTGACCTAATTCTTGGCCAGTGCCCTGTAGAATATTCTGGAAGAATTCTAGAAAAACGCGCCTTTATGATGGTATTGTGTACAGCGTATTGTGAGACCTGCAGGTTGTTACAGAAGCGTGTTAAATATGTTGTGAGAGGAGAAAATTCAGAGAGAATTGTTTGAAATGATAAACGGAACTAGAGGGGCTTAAAAAACACGTACTTTCTCGACCTATTTTCAAGAACAATTGCACGAAAAATACTCATTTTAAAAAAAAATGTACACGATCTTATTTCAAAGTCCATCTTTATGGAACAGCTTTCATTACGCGAAAAATATATATCTTTAATATTTTAGTTGGTGGAAGACACCGAGAAATTTTTGAACATTTCGCAATTGTTTAAAAATAATGGTTTTTAACGAACACAGGCCTACACCATTCTCTTAAACGTCCTTCACACTATCCAAAAACAATATTTAATCAAAATAGATAAAGCCATTGCTCCGAAAATTTGAAAATGTTCAGAAGCTTCATATCAAGAATATTTCAAAATTAAAACATCGGTTTCAAATTTTAGGGGCCTTGACATCAGCCAGATCGATAGGGGAATATCAATTTTGGAGAAAATCGACTGAACTGTGCAGTAGCTGCTAGCGTTGTCCACAGAGTACAGACGGACGAACAAACGGAAATACAGACCCATTGACAGACGGACGGACGGACGGACGGACGTGCAGACAGACTGACTGATATTTTTCCGTCATTCGATTTTCCGATATTAAGAACCCACAAAACGTGGATTCAGGCTACACCACGTCTTATAGAATATTTTCTAAATTTAGAAACTGGATTTATCTCCTTTTCGATACCAAGACCCTCTAATAAATTTTCTTTTCGAAATTTAAAATTAATCATAACGAATAAATTCATACTTAGTAATCCTAAATTTTGTAATGAAACAAACAAGTGTTCTGCAAAAGATTACTTCCTTTGTGTTACCTACATGGAATAACTACGATTTTCGAAAAAAAATTATCCGATAATCGACAATTAGTTTATAAAACACATCTGTGGGATTATCACGTCAGAAATATGAATAACTATTATGACAATGTTATAACTATTATGATAATGTGCAATATCTATGCCATAGAATCTAAAAAAGTCAATTGTTTGAAAGTTATTCACCGAATTGTCGCGGAAAGGAGAGCTTGCGTTTCAGTGTGCCTTGTCCCGGGGACCGAACTATGTGTAACGTTTCACGTTTTCAGGGATTTCATTCAAGGTTACCAATCTATTGGTCTCCAAAAGAATGTGCGCTAGAAATGTTGTATACGAATATAATTAATGCAGAAGCTTTTCTTTATTTGTATTAGAAAGTTGTCATGAAAATGTTTTTTCTTAAATAATCCTTAGGTCATAACTGTGCGTCATAAAACGGCTTTTGCCTTTTCTACTCTTTTGAACTTATTTTAATGTTGAGTTCAACCCCATTGCGGTTTGAAACAGAGAATTCCCGATTTCGTTCAACTAACCACTGACGCAGGTAGTTAGCTTTACTCGTCTGCAGGAAGTGGCATAGAGTAGCACAGAGTTCGAGCAAGTTCGCTTCCGACCTGACTCCAGTCGACAGTGCATGGTCTCAGATAACATTTTAAATCCAATCTCTGGTATTTCATGGTTTCATTTACACGTGTTTTTCAATTATAATTAATCGATTACAATTAAATGAAAAAAGTTTTGCCATTACTACACATATATGCAAAATCAGAATAAAATAAGTTGCACGATAATGTGTAGAAATAATTTGGATACAGTTTCAAAACATTTGTGTATTACATTCATTGTATTTTTCATGTTCGAGTGATATCTAAATAAAGTGAAGAGTCATAGGACGAAAGAATGCATTTGGCATTGACATTAATACAAATGGCATGTATCTTTTGAAAACCGCTTTACAAAATGGAATTATTGTTATTTTGAATACATCGCCAAAGTCGACACACGATTTTAGGTAATTCAACTACAGAGAACTACTCATAAGTAAAGTGGTTTTAATAAAGAAACAGCCCTAATAAGTTTATACGTGAATATCAAATACCTTCGTCTCAAATGACAGCGTTTCATTTCAGAACAAATATTAAGTTAAGTAAGATTGAAGAGTGATAAATGTAATTAAAATATATAATAGTGAAACATTTTTAACAATAAAATTTAGAAATAGAAAAATAAATACTTTTTAAATCGGTTTCCTCTTCCCCTCTACGCAATGTCCCAATATTTTGATAATGTTATTCAATTGATAAATACGAGGCAGTATAGCAGGGGTTATTGACCTACCCTCGACACATTTACTTACAATGACATAAATATTATTGTTATTATTAGAATTAGTAGTACTATATATTATATTATATCTATATGATTATTATTGTTACGTTATTTTACTTCTTTATTACTCCTCTACTTAAGAAATGTCAAAAGCATTCCTGCTCAAGATACAACTTGTGGCTACAATGAAGAGCTCCCTCTTACTGTGTTCTAAACAACTTTCGTGTAGCCGTCCATTAATGATGAATTTGGTGAAGTCTTTACTTCCATATGCCTTCATCCACCTCGTTCAAAACACAAAACGTTGTGGTGATGCTTGCTGTACCCAGTTAAGCGGCTTTTTGCACAGTATTATAATTGTATATTAGTTAATTATAGTGAATATAATGGTATATATCAGTTACCTTAAGTTATTATTATTATTATTATTATTATTTTAATATTTAGTTATTTATTTATTTACATTATTTAGACCCTTAGAGGATCACATAAAGTAAATCATGACTTGTTGCTGTTATTTTTTTTTCTTCCATAATCATCCCGCTATGCTTAGCTCGACGTTCATCTGTCCATCATAATTTTTATTATTATTATTATTATTATTATTATTATTATTATTATTATTATTATTATTATTATTATTATCACCATTATCATTATTATTAGATATTAAGAAGATTATCATGATACATTCTCACATCAAAGGAAACAAGCGTCTCCCATTGTCCTGAATGATCCTTCCGCTTTAAGCAAGAAACGACAGTGATGTCGGCGCCGCCCACGCTCCACGATCCCGCGCTGCCCCACCCTCTCCCGCTCCCACCTGCCCGCAGCGCGAGACGCAGGGTCGGACCAAGCCGGGCGGACGTTTCGTCGCCGCATTACCGCCATTTAATGTTCGCATACTCATAGACAGACCGGCCCACAATGGGCGGAAGTGCAATTTTCACCGGACAAAAATTTTTATTGATTTTTACTCCTTGTTTTTAGGTTTTTGCTCGTATATTTCTTTGAATTTTTTAAAAATTGTAGCTACTTCATTACGATTTTGCAACGCATTTGAAGCTTTTGGCAATTACTCTGTAACCAGAATTGCAGAAGCCTATTGCACTGATGCTTTAAAGAGATCAAACAAAAGAAGGGCCAAATGCATTGTGTCTTTTGTCTAGTTAAATGGATTCGTCTGTAAGGTATTTGTGAAATTTCAGGATTTTTGAGTTCATTCTCCTAACTATCCCGGTCCTGAGAGTACTTTCCACTTCTTGATCAAGTTTGAAAAATTGCGCATGGTACAATACATACCTAAACATCACTTTTTTTTTGCATTTTGTTGTTTTTATGGTTAAACAGAATATTCTCTCATTGTGATACATTCCATCGTATTACATTAATTGCTCGATAAAGGTAAAACATTGTTTCTTTTAACTTCTTAACTTTTGTCGTCTGCGGGACTCAAAGGCAGGTGGATCCATTATGCGACCTGGATGTTCTTCGGTTCGCTGCAGGGAATTTTGGCCCCTTAATCGCACCGTCGTCCGAGGGTTTTTTTTTTGCAGCCGAAGCGTTTTGAGGCGCATTCAAACTGGTGCCAGTATGTATGCAATTCCACGTGATTTCAAGATAAATATTCACACTGTGTGTGATAATATTTGTATAGCAAAATAATTGATTTACCTTTATTGTAAAAATCTCTATAAAATCCACATTCATAGAATATTCGAATAAGGGCACGCTAATGCCTGTTGGTAGAGACCTGAATAAAAACATACACTACACTTACGGAACTAACGATTTTATCAGTTGATGTGCCCGGGATAATCAATCCCTATTCTTTAACTACAAATCCTTATTGTTTATTAAATTGGGTTTTCGCTATTATTTAACATTAAATTCCAGGAAGAAAATCGTAAATAGCTTCTGAGAAACCAAAAAGTTAATTTTGACCGGGTATAATCGCAATTGCGTACATTGGGCGACCTCGGCTGGGCGTCGTCGCCGCCCCTGCCCGCAGGCACCAGAGAGAGACTTCTCGAAAATCCGGAGGGTTTCTCTTTGTGCCCAACGTGATCTCTGACCCCCGACGAGTGATGACACCCAGGAGGGCAGGTGAACGACCTTCGCTGGACGAAGGTGGGAGAGTGAGAAAGAGAGAAAGACACGCAGAGGGAAGGAGAGAGAGGGAGAGAGAGAGAGGGGGGTGGAAGAAGGGAAACGGGCAAAAACAGAGGGGACTGAGTTTAATGCTGTTGTGGGTACTGTTGACAAATGGGAGTATTGTCCCAGAGACGGGCCTGATGCCAAGCGTGTTATTATCACTTCGTGTGTTTCACTGCCCCTTTGAGAACCATTTGCCTCGCCTCGTGGCGTCTGCTATTTTGGGTTACGGGTTTTCGCTCGTGTCTATGAAGAAACGAAAGACAGAATATAAAGCGTCCATGAGAAGTAATTTTTCCACTTCATTTTTTACTATGTACTATTTGTCCTAAAGCACTGTGGGATCTTGATATGCCGAACAATAATAATGCGAAATTTTCGTATTTTCAGTTCTTTTCATTCCCCTTCTCTTTCTAAATACACATGTTTTTGGTAATTCCAACGTTGAGTCGATATACTCGCCCCGAAATTTGAAATACGTGAATTTTTCTCCTTTAGATTTAAACTATTGAGGTCTTACAGTTAAAATATTTTAAATTTTAATTATTTTACATGATATTTTCTGTTTCGTATAGTTTTAGCATGCCGGTTGCACAAGGTGAAGCGAAGAAAGCAGTGAAGAACCGCGAAGAAAGTAGATTCTACTAATTTTAAATTAAACCTATACATATCAAACAATATTTCAAGAAAAGCAAACAAATATATTTGAGAAAACAATTTGATTTATAGCCAATTCCAGTACACTGTTACAGCCAGTGGCGGCAGGTGCTCCCCCTTCTGAAAAAAGACGATGGTTGCGAATCGAGTGACGAAATATAAATTAAAAAAATGCATTAAAAGCTAGTTGGTCGACTACTCTGGATGTGCGAAATTGCTACTTTCGCTGTAAACTATTTTTGTATAGTCCGTAACAGTAGTGTAGTCCAGTTGTGTAGTCCAGTATTTTTGTGTAGTCCATTTGTGTGTTCCAGAAGTGTCATGTTTTTCAACATTCCTACTACGTAGTTTAAATCTTTAAACGTAACGAATATAACAGAATCTCTTTACCATCATTTTACGTTTTCAAATCAATCTTAAGCCGTGTACCCTCACCTCCAAAGAATTTGCTGGGAAAGCAAAGCAGACCAGTCTTCTAACCACATTCACATATCAACCTGTTTCCAGTATGAAAATAATTTTTGAATTTTTGATTGAATGTTGTGTTTTACGATTTCAAATTTTCAATAAAAAATTGAATGTAGTTGGATTTACAGGCCTCTTAATATCTACTTTTGTGCAATAAGACGTGAACCAAAAAGGTTTTTTTAAAATTTCTTCTGAATTTATTATCTAATCCCACGGAAATAAGTAATTAACAATTTTATCATTCACTAACACAATGAGAAAAATCACACAAAAAGTCATGCACAAAACCAGAAAAGATTCTTCGTCAGTTCCAGTTAACATGCACCGGTAGTAGGAACGTCGATGACAACAACAGCAATAATAAAACTAATCACACAGTCGTACCCCTACATTCAGCCGATCAACAGGTATTAAAGGAATTGCAAAAGCACATTTTAAACCAACAAACCTAATACAAAATGAAAATAAAATTACAAAGCATGATAAGTAGTACATTGAATATCATCAAAAATGTATCGAACTTGTGTACCTTTAAAAACGCACAAATTAGTGAAGCAATATGCTTATGCATAGTAGTATGACACGAAGACAGACAACTGGTATTCTGGGAGGCGGGCAATCAGCAATGAGCTCCCAGTACTCCATGGTGACAATTTGTTGGAGATTTGTATCGTGGCTGTTCTAAAACACACGTGGAATCACCGACTGCTCGCATGGGGACGCACGTGAAATAGGGTGGTTCCTGCTTAGCAACGTTAAACCCGAATGAGTGTCACATCGTGCTTGGCTTACAACGAGACGTCAGAGACAGCGTTTGACAGATGCCAAAATCATTTCATGCATCGATAGTGTAGCAATATCTCGTTTGAAAGACATTTAATAGAAAACATACCTGTTAATATATTATTATTATATAATATTAAACAATTAATATTACTATTATTTTAGGGTAGAGCTTAGCGCATACCAAGTGCAAGCCGAAAATAGTTAATCCATGGGATATTTTTCTTACAGCCGTAGGGAGATTAAAATTTATATTCACAGGGACAACTGCAGATACTTACTGTTTTCGTATATTATTCGTAAAAACCCTGGTACGTTCACTAACTGAATTTTGGCTTCAATACTTCAAGAAGATTGTTTAATCGGATCATTCGATATAGCCTTTAGTTTTGTAGTTTTTTCTCTTAATCTCTCACGATACAACGGCACAAAAGGTTGGGCATGCACGCTTAATGTTTCTCAATATTACATTATTATTAGTATGCACATTTCACGACAAATTGTGACAACATGGGGAGGGCAGAAAATTTAACGTATGACAAAAATTCAAATTCATAACTAAACAATACAAAACATTTTTAGAAATATTAGAAAGATACATCAAACCAATTTTACAAAAAAAAATAACAGAACACAAAGAAAATGGGGTCTGACGAAATATAGATAGGTAAACATTAGTTCATCGAAAGCGATGCTTCAGAAAATCCAATTTTCTTCTGCAAAAATTTTAGAATGTAAATCAAAATATGTAAAATTGGTGGTACTAAAATTACAAGTAAGTCTGCTTTGCCCTTGTTGAGATAAGTCACGTTAGATTACACAATGGTATCATCGACTTCGGTTCGACGATAAAGATAACGAAAAAAGTCGAAGTAAACGGGCAGTTGTTAATTCATACAACAGAAAACAAATTTCCTCTACCTCGAAGAAGTCCACTTGCAGCTAATTCTGGCGAGGGGCATTTGGAGAGCAGGACGCCGCAGCCTGCCACGCCCCGCGGCAGACCTCCGCATTCCCAGCCCCGTGGGCGTGCGGGCGGGCACGATCGGCGCGGCGGGGGCGGTTCCCATGGGGCGCGGGCGGTGCCCTGAGGCGGCCATGCGCTCGCCACTGCCCGGCGAGCAAATCGCTCACACAATTCCCAATCCCCACCCCCCACGCCCGCCCACGCCCGCGTGGCC
>BOPP01000042.1:4159616-4177383 GCA_017312745.1 Gryllus bimaculatus
TCTATCTATCTATCTATCTATCTCGTGACTGTTTAATCTCGCGATCGCTACCTGAGCCCCTAAGCCCCTTCGCCCGCGCGGTCATAGGCTTTCAACCATTACTTCGCCGCCGCCCTCTGAAACGTCTCCCACGATGTCCAGAGCGCATCTACACATCGAAAGCATTCATAAACAATAAGCTATTCATGCAGAATGTCTTCGCAGGAGTACTTCTCACGGCTCCAGCAACCCTCTGCCGAACAAAAAGGCTTTATACAATTGAAGGGCTTTTAGGAAACTCGTAAATCCTCTCCCTAGAGTTTAATAATACGAAATTCTCGCTGTAAAACAGAACGCAGATAAAAAGGAAAAAAAGTACAATTTTTTTAAATTTCTGATTGAGAATAACTGGATTTTGATCAATAAATACAAGAATATGCAACATTTAGACATTTAAACACATCATAGGCATTTATTAATGAATGGGCATTTATAGGCACTATAAAATTCGCATGTAATGCCCCTGAAGACTCAAAATAAATAATTAATCTAAAATATTATATTTTCCGTGTTAATTATTTTCTGTTATTTGAGAATTTATTTGTATTGTAGTAGCTATACGCCATAGATAATGATGGGTATATCCTCAAATCATCTTGTTCCAAGTATATAGTGCACTAAGCTCTCTCGGTATTTTATGTCCAAATATTACTCTTTTGAAAAGATGTAAATGGCATTTTAATGGGAAGGACAACATTGATTGAAATGGACGAAGAGGTCTGTAAAATATGTATTACAAAGAGTATCCATTTGGTACATTCGCGGGACACTATTAAAAGAACGATAGACAATCGAACACGGTCCTGTATTGCATGTAAATATGATCATATCTCCTAAAGATGGCAAACATTGATTTTTGTATCGAAACATTGAAAAAACATGACAATGTGCAGGTCCAGGCAGTATATTTTGAATTTATAAAATTGAACATATAATTACATTTAGGTAATATACTCTGTTTGCTTTTCATCTTCATATTCAGTACACAACGTGATGGATCATCCATCTGTATGATGCCCTCGCCATTCTCTTTGAGTTTTGAAGAATATTCTGATGTATAAACAAAATTAGGATTCGCTTTTCATACACATAGGTAATAAATGTCTGAAAAATACTTTCAGCTGTTTTCTAAATAAAGGTTTCTGAGAGAAGAAATTTCTAGACTTATTTAGTCAGAAAACAGTGAAAACTGTATGAGACGTTTGGAGAGAGAATAATCAGCGAACATTTTCTTGAGTTCCAGAATCCCTTCCCATCATTTTAACTATAAATAGTTGAAAGATGACTAAAAGTTATGGATACATAAAAATAAAATTTTAAAAAGCGCGAGATTACCAGCATTTGAAACTAAACATAATTGTTCCCGAGTTCTAGAAAACGTATTTTAGAAACCAACAATAATAACACATTGGTGATTTCGGTCTTGGTATTGGTTAATCATTGAGATTAGAAAAATGCAATGATAATATAGGCAAGGTAAATATGATCATATATATTTTTCCTCGCAACGATAATGTATATTGTGAGAATACACTAATTATGCGTCATTATACCAGTATAAAGCAAATAGGGACGCAGTTAAAATTCATAATCCGGGATAATGGTCTAGGTTTATAACCAACAATACCGTTATTCGTGATGTCGCCGGCGTGTCATTTAATACTTTTCGTAATATCACTTTGTAATACAAACACAAATAAGCTCTCACCATTTTTTAGAACTTTAGTACTCATACCTAAACCTTAGGCTACAACTCATTTGTTTTCAATGTTCTTTAGGACTGGCAGGCCGGTACCATTAACCGGACGAATCCTGAAATTGCGCAGTCCTGTCGTTGGAAAAGGAAAGTAGCAAATGGGTGAAATAGCCCTTGTCATTCAATAATGATTCAAGATGGAAATACAATCCTATTCCAGCATTTATAGTTCATTATATTTAACTTTATTATGCTCAGATCATTCCTTCTCCAAATTCAATTTTCATTTATGGGTTTAGCGAATTGCACACCCCCTGTTGCACTTTTCTGTGTCAATCTCCGGCATCGGCTAATCAGAACGCTGGACCCTTCACCATAGAGACGGATGCAGCGGTGGAATAACTCAGTTTGACGGCAGTCGTCCCCAATGCGTCTCCCTCAATAGGCCCGGGAAGCTTCCCGACATCCGATTAAAATAATTGCATTTCCCAAGCCCTCGTACTGTGGAATACGGGTCAAAGTGGCTCCTGCGATATCGAGTTGAGTGACCGGCTAAAGTTACTTCAGAGCCCGCTTTGGAATTTTGTAAGTAGCGAGTTCAGACGGTGGCGTATTTTCGACTTTTGCTGCTTAGGTAGGTCGAATTCATCTACTTTCTGGAAGGGAAATTCTAGCAGCCGGCTGCTCACATCGGTAGTTTTCTGTGGTTTCTTTGATCAATACCAGGCGAATGCCGAGGCTGTAGCCTAACAAATGGGTCATGAACAGCGCGCGATATTTCCTTCTTTTTCCTTAACAAAAGTTCTCCCCTTACGTTTACTTACACTTACATGTACTGCACATGAAATAGTAGTGCAGCTGACTAAGAAATGTATAGAAATTGCAAATAAATAATCAAATTTACGTCGCCTCAACTAAGTTATCTATTTTAATTCAAAATATGGTATTTACTAGTGTGGCTCTCTAACAAGACTTATCTGACCTTAACGCTTCTGCAGCGTTTTTAGAGTAATCCATTACTCAAGATAGATAAAGGAGATACTACAGATTTTTCTAGTAAAAATGTCCCCATGATTTGGAAAGAACTGCAGCTTTATCAACCATCAACAACTAGACTTGGATTCCCATGAAGCAATCAATATCCATGATAACAGTACACGAATGTCCCTCCGACGAACCCAAACCATTTATAATTTAGTGAGAAGAGGGATATTGTGGTGGGCTGGAACTTAACTGAACTGTGGTGGGGGGACTCTTAACTGAAAAATAAAGAATTAAGTAATGCACACTGTTGTGGGGACAGTAGTACTATATTTCTCACGATAAATTAAGAGTAAATGTAGGTAGTTATTTGTAAACTACATACTTATAATCTTCATTCAATTTTTTATAGTCTTCAGAAAGATATCTTTATGACTTGCGAATAGGTGAGTTTCTTCTTGAATTAAATATTACCTGAAGGTAAGAGACTAGAAAGGTTAGGAACGTTAAGTTTGCCAACGTCTTTACAGATTTTTACAGATTTTTCAGTCACCAAGTTGTGTTCAAGTTGTTAAACTGTTTGGAGGTTTTTCCACCTAGAGTGGGAGAGGTGGGGACCCTCAAATTTTGCCATCATGCCGGTCACTTTCTCGTTCCTCTTCCAAATTTAGTTCACTGGTGTGACCATTGCACAATTTTCAGGTCGATTTAGTTGCAGAGGGAAGTTGGTATGGCAGCCGGCAATTAAAACTTATAGTAATGGAAGTATCACGAAACGATTGCATGTTAATGTGCATTTGCATGGATTACTCTTACCAGTTTAATAATGAAAATTAAGCACCGTGTATCTCCATAACGTTCGGCTCGTAACTTTGAAGTTTTCCTTTAAATGTATGATGCGTCATAATGCAAGCTCTACTGGGTTGTTACTAAATGCTAGAAAGCATCTACAACAATGATATTACAAAAACTATGATTCTCTCAAACATTAAAATGATTTCAAAATTTATAATCATGTCGTTTTTATATTTTTTTTTCTACGATCGTATAAAAATGAGGGTTTTAACATTAAATGCGCTAAGCGATATGCAACTCTTTTCTTAAAACTTCTGAAAAATGTGTCGTCACCGTGCACAAATGACTTTTTTCATGGTGACGTCACAGTGTGAAAAAGACTTTTAAGAACGGTAGGTAAGTTCCACGATAGGTAAAACACATTAACGACGAAGCAATTTTCATTTAATTATTATTAAACTCTTCCAATAACTATTAACATAAATTTTACTGTTACATGTTAGGAGCTAAGTATTAACGTATAATATATTATGACGAAACTCATAACAGAATATTCGCCTATTGAAGCTAATTGCAAAAATTATAATTAATATAGAATAATTAATAATCTCGTTTATCTACTTCTTAGTGTGACAGTAATGTTTTTTTATGATTAGAAAACATGTTTGCTTTTTTCAAAATATTTTCTAATCATAAAGTATTTTCTATTACAAAAGAATTTCAGTGAACTTCACAACTTTCTTAGTTGTACACTATTTTCTCTTTTAGTAAGATGTGTTCTAAAGGTCTTTTGATTTTTTTCGGGCTATGAATAACGCCCCGCATTTTTGAGCCATTACTCTAAAGTGTCAAAGTCAGTAACACCGTTATCCATTTTTAATGCATATACAAGTATTATAACCACGATATACCTGTTACTGAACAAGAACTCTTGTGGGAAACAATCCTTTACTACCTTACGTTTTGACGTCATGACCTCGCGATATACAATCGTTAATGAAGATGTGTCTTTCTTTCAATAACGCCATGAGATGATCTCGACCTATCGGTCTTGGCAAAAAGCTAAACAAAACAACCTCAATCTCGATCTCAATGAAAGCAATCATTTCATGCACTTAATGTATAACATAATTCATTTTTAAATATATATCTTTACTTACTTAAAAATATTTTTAAAAATACTAGGGATTTGAATTTTATGGATACAGATAGTGGATTTTATGGGGGATATTTCAACAAGAGCAAACATAAAAAGAAATCGATTTATTTTTTAGTTTTACTTTACGCGTAAAATACCATGAAGTGTCAACAGCAATCTAAATATTTTGCGCTTTCTTTTCATCGTAATTGTTTTTAAAATATACATAAATTAAGCAGACATTTCTTTGAGCTTCACATTTATCTTCTTTGAAAGGCCTTCGCAGAATGCAGAAATCTAATTTGTGTTTTCGATCACTGATACGCTTACTGCGCTCTCCATCCAATTACACCAAGAGCGAAAGTGACACTCTTTTAGTCGCCTGATGAATACTAATACCGGGGGATGATTGACAGCTTCATAATGGTAAATCTTTTGAAACTTTAACTGAAACCTACGCTTTGCCATAAATTGATCTGCGTTATCCACTATGATAATTATGTTTGGAACGAAACTCTAATTATTTCATATATCGACTATCCAGAATAAAACGCTGTTAAAGAATTGGTAACATAGAAGGGTAATATAGAGATAATGGAGATCCAAATCTCCTACCAAAAATTCTAAGGAGCAACTTGCCATTTCATGTTGAACTTTATGGATATACTCTTATCATACATGTTTTATAATCTCATTTTTAAGGGCAATTGAAGTAAAAAGTTTAAAATGTTTATAAATATGAACAAAATTTCATGAAGCATATACAAAGATGTTTCCTTGATCTGTTCACTGGAACATTTGAAACTCATCTTGAAATTGAATTACATTGGGAAATCAAATTTTAATGAATAGTTCAAATAAATCATAGTATTCATGTAATAATAGTTATATTATTATAGTTTGTTTATAATATCTCAAACATGTGTAATTTTGCACATATTTAGTACAAATAAAAGTATCATTTTCAAAAGGCTGTTGCTCACATAGTAAGCCGTTTCAAAAAAAAAACTAAAAATTGTAGTAATTTTATTTAAAGTTGAATTTGATAAATTTTCTACAGGACTAAAAGTAAAAGAGTTGTACAAAAAAACGAAAAAGGTCCGAGAAATATTTTTTCGGACCTTCCAGAGCAAGCACAAGGACTAGGACATCGAAAACTCGCGGTTTTAACTAGAGCTTGGGACATACAAAAATATCAAAAGAAAAAGTTTTCATGACCTTTTTCCAGGTTATTCCCCTTTTTTTCAGTATCAACCGTTCAAACAATAGGCTTACATCCGTTACTTCTCCTCTTGGTCTTTCCTCGATTCCGCTCTCTGGAGTCCGTAAACCTTAGAAAGCAGCTGAGGGGCTGGCGTCACTTTAGTGCGTTATCGCGGATTACGACGTCACAGTTCCTCCCCCTCCCGGGCCAGTCACTTCCGCCCGGTCGCCAGTCATGCTAATTTCGCCCAGTAAAGTCTCCGAACGAGTAGGTAACACGCCAGTAATTCACCGTGGGACCTTATTAGAGCGGGGCCGCGTGCCGGCGCGGGGCGAGGGAGCGAGGAGCTATGTAACGAGCGCAGTCGGTGAGAGCGTTGCAGGCCGCTGCGGACGAAGTGGACGAGAAGAACAGGCGCAGTGGGTGCAACGGTTTGATTATTTACACAAAAATACCGGTCCCAGACGGCTCTCTCTCTCTTTCTCTCTCTCACTCTTTCTCTCTCTCACTCTTTCTCTCTCTCACTCTTTCTCTCTCTCACTCTTTCTCTCTGTCACTCTTCTCTCTCTTCACTCTTTCTCTCTCCTCCTCTTTCTGCTCTCTCACTCTCTTACTCTTCTTTCTACTCTTCTCTTATCTTCTCTCTCTCATCGTCTCTCTCTTCTCTCCTCATCTTTCTCTTCTCTTTCTCTCTACTCTTTCTCTCTACTCTTTCTGCCGCCTCTGTCCTCCTCTTCGCTGCACTCTTTTCTCCATCATCTTCGTCTCTGTCACTCTTTCTCCTCTGCCTCTGTCATCTTCTCTCTCTGCTTCACTCTTTCTCTCTCTGTCTCTGTCATCTTTCTTCTCTCTGTCTCTGTCACTCTTTCTCTCTCTTCTCTGTCACTCTTTCTCCTGTCCTTTCTGCTTCTGTTCACTTCTTCTCTCTCGTGTCTGTCACTCTTTTCTTCCTCTCTGTCTGTCACTCTTCTTTCCCTGTGCCAGTCACTCCTTATCTGCTCTCTGTCTCTGTCACTCTGTTCTCTCTCTGTCTCTGTCACTCTTTCTCTCTCTGTCTCTGTCACTCTTCCTCTCGGTCTCTGTCACTCTTCTCTCTCTGTTCTTCACCTCCTTTCTCTGTCTCTCTGTCACTCTTTCTCTCTCTGTCACTCTTTTCTCTCTCTCTGTCACTCTTTCTCTCTCTCTGTCACGTCTTTCTCTCTGTCACTTTTCTCTTCTCTCCCTCTCTCCCATCACTCCCTCTCTCCCTCTCTATCTCCCTCTTTGTTCCAAAAATAACTAAAAATTCATATTTTTTATATTTTTTTCTCTTCATTAATATTCACATAACAGCGATTTTTAAATTCATTATTGGGTTTGTTTTGTTCAAAATAATGTGATGATAATGTTTTATTAAATCTCAAGATTTCTTAAAAATAAGCCACTATTTTCACATTTCAGGAAAAACATCAAACACCTTATTCATAAGCGACTGCAAATAATTTCTGTAAAACTTTTGTAAGGATTGTGCTAAATGTATTGAAGTAACTTGATATTAATGCCATTTTGATTTATTCTTTTGATTTCTAAATTACGGGACATATTTTTTAAAGTGTGGTCTTTTCCAATATTACTAAGGCCATTTTTTCTTTACAAATTATATTGAATATGAGTACATGTGCCTCTCAAATGACTTCCAGATGAAGTTTTCGCGGGCCGCGGCTGAAGCGAGTCGGCGGCGAATCGGGGACGAAATCGGACGAGCGGGTGAGACGGAAGCGAGACGGAGCGAGACGGTGTTGGACGGGTGCGACGGGGTGGGACCGGGGTGGGACGGTGGGACGGTGGGACGGGTGGACGGGTGGGACGGGGTGACGGGGTGGGACGGTGGGACGGGTGGGACGGGGCGGGAGCGGGGCGGGGAGGGACGGGACGGGACGGGCGGGACGACGGCGGGACGGTGCGGACGTTGCGGACGGTCGGGACGGGCAGGGAGGTTGGGGCCAGACAGGGCGAAGACAGGGGCGAGGCGGGGGCGAAGCAGGGCGAGGGAGGGCGAGGCAGCGCGAACGGTACCGCGAGGCGCGGACGAGTTGGGAACGAGCGGAAAGCGAGCGGGGCGAGGAAGAGCGAGACGGCAGAGGCGGGGCGCGGACGGCCGGACGAGGCGGGGCGGGGTGAGATGGGAGATGTGTGCGCGGGCAGGCAGGGCAGGGCGATGCGTTGAGGACCTTGGGGTGGGGCGGGTGCGAGGCAGGAGGTAGTGGCCTTTTGCGGCCAGAGGGCCGCGGGCGATTGACAGCCGGGTCGGGTGGTTTCGCGTCCTGGGAGGCCGCCCCGAGGTAATTACACCGGCCCGGGATTTATCGTTCCTCCAGCCCGGCACTTGAGCGCTGAAAATATGCAAGCGCGGCAGTGATTAGCCATAACAGACACCGTCGGCGGTATATGGGGTCGGTGCCAGAGCGGGAGGACGGGTGGCATCTATGGGGGAAAAATAGCGATTGCCTGCCTCTCAAGGATATTGAGATTGGCAGGTCTTTATGAGGGGAAATTTGTAGCAACTCTTTCGTCGGAATTTAGTATTCTCCTGAGATACAGAGAAAGATGAGATTAATTTATCCAGAATGATACTTGTCGTTAATAAATTGGAGGGATATGCATATCATTAAATATAAAAAAATAATGTTACTAAAACACTAATTAGCAACTAATAAGAAATATTGTTCAGAAGAACCCCGTAAAAACGTGATAAACAATGTTTAAATTTAATATTCTGAATTTGATTAGGGAATTTATCCCAATTTGTTCAATCTCAGGGAAAATTAATCTTCTGGCGATAAAGAAACAATACAGCATTTCGAATTTCTCTCCAACCGACACCCCCGCGGGGCACTGCCCTCGTAGCACGCCCTCTACGCTCCCGACTTGTCTCCCAAGAAGTGTAGAGCATGCAAAATGGCATCGATAAGAAGGATAGAGAAGACCGAAATATTCGCAAAAGGTTCGTGTACGTTTGCTTAGATACTGATCCGGTAATCCTGGAATACTCGGAGAAAATCGCGGAAAAACCACTCATCATGCATCGGCACTAGAATTTTCCTTCAAACAGCGATTGAATTCACAAACCTATCTGCTAGTGTCGAAAATCCGCCACCGCTGGGATTATAATAAACCTGACGACCTCCCGGCTGAGATCACGGCTCTTTCAGCATCTACACAAAAACTCTCAGCCGTTCGGCTGAAAGGATTGGACTGAATATGAGAATAGAGGATGGGAAAAGCAATTCGCGATTGAGAAAAGGCGATTCGGTAAAAACCTGCCAGCAAAGAATTAATGAAAGTATCAAAGCATTAACAAATTTACGATTCCAATAGGCACTTGTCCATGTAGCAATTCGATTCTCCACGAATAATCACTCCTCATTTTTCAAACACCTTACCAAACTATTCACATTCGTAAGGAAGTATACTGGATTTTGACCACTTGAATGAAAATCTCCAGACAAAAATGGTAAAAGTTTAAAGATGATCACCTATTTTCTGATTTATTCAGTTACAAATGTATTTTATTAATTTATAACATAAGTTAATAGTAATAAACTGAAATTCACAACATTAAAATGTTTTACACCAATGTACATGAAAAAGCAATTGGTCTGAACGAGAAAAAAGAAAAACAAAGGAACAAAATACTAGAACAACAGAACAATTATGCGGTATCTACTGTTTTAGAATTGTACCTGAGATGATTCACTGCTGCGAAAATTTGAAGCATAATTGATTTATTAAAATAATCGATTATCAATATAATACCGATAACGTAGTGAATATTTATATGCCAAGAGGTGGCGTAGGACATCAACTGATGCCACTGCAAGGACTCTGACCGGGAGGTCCCAGGTTCAAGTCACGATAGTCGCAGGATTTTCAACACTAGATAGATGGTTGAATTCAGCTGGAAGAGAATTCTAGCGACCTGCTCTGATCGATAGTTTGCCGCGGTTTCTCTACTCATTACCAGACGAATACCGGAGCAGTACCCTCACAAATGCGTCTCCGACCACGTGCAATCCGTCCGTCCTTCCTCTTCATCGTCCTATCCTCATCCCTTACTTACACACTAATACGCACTACACTACCACACAAGCCGCGAGAACGGTCAGGAGCTTAGAGCTTGTCTCGGATGCGACGGTACCCCGCTGGTGGGAGATACCTGGTGGGGAAAATCCCCAGTAGCCGACGGTAGGTCGGCGCCGGATCTCAGCATCCGGTGAGGGAAGATCACTTCCTCCTCCCGTGATAAATCATGTAGTAAAATTACGGAAATAATGACCTTAACAGTTGAATCCGGAATCCCATAAGCACTAATCAACCACCCAAGAATTCCTCTCCTGCTGGATGGTGGGATCACCTTTCCCACATCTCGCCCTACACGTTGTTTTCCGGGATTTCTCCTACCTCCCCCACTTCAGCCGTGATAAAGTCTAAGCTCCGGACTGGTCTCGCAAAAGTCCATGTGTGTTCGTGAAAGTGGGAGTGTATGAAAGTGGAGAAAGGACAAGGAAGAGAATCGAAGGCGCGCGTGATCTGTGTCCGTTTTTTTTACGATACAGAGGCGCTCGCCTAATATTGATCACAGAAACCACGGAGAACTACCGATCAGAGCAGCCAACCGCTAGAATTATCATCGATAAAGCTGCTGAATTCGACTTAGGTATATACCTGTTGTTGAAATTCCTCCGCAGTTTGTAGTCGAACCTTAGGTTAGAGCCGCTGCAGAGAGAGTGGCGAAGCTGGTTCTGAGCTACCCTCAGCCGGTGAGTGTAATCGGAAAGGAGGAAGGGAGGGCCTCGCAGAATTTATGGCCGGAACATTTCAACGCGTGCTCCTTAGTGCGTCAGCGAAGAATGGAGAGCGAGATATCGCCTACTGCGGCCACCCCGCCCGCGCTATCAGTGATCCCAAATTCCCTTTAATGACATGAATTTGCGCCCGGAACGAGCTTACATTTTAACGTGCGACACGATAACGTTATGTGTGGCCTAATAAAAGCACTGAGGAGTAATGTTCATAAATTGCGTTGCACCACGGTCTAAAATGAGACTTTTTTATAGCTTTTTGCTTATAATTTCGTTTCATGATAGGTTTTAAATATTTCGGTTATGCTTTATATGGGTATGTTATACGTAGTACCAATGTTGATTGTGCCTAGAAGTCGTGACTCAGATGCTACGTCGCCTCAATTTTAACGCACGAGACACGAGCGCGCAGCAGTAGCGTTCACAGACAATTCAAAGCGGTCAGTCAAAGAGAGATATATGAAGCGTATTTTGATGACCAAAAACATCACAAAACATGATCAGTAAAATGCACCTAGAATCCTTTAAAATGCCTTAAAAGCGAAGAAAAAGTACGTAAAAAGTATGATCAGAACCAGTTCAGATGAACGTCTCAAGCTGTTGGAAATGTTATCGATCCACCGACACCTTCGCCATGGACGCTGCATCACCCGGACAGCCAAGTAAATAATGTTACCGATGTAAACGAGGCTTCTTCCTTTCGTTCAAGAGAACTCAGCATGAAAAGTTCTGGTTTGGGCAAATCTTTACCAGCATTTCTCTGTCTTTAGCTACCGTGAAATCGTCCGAACAGACAATGGTGCTGCTCGGTGTCACATGAACCTTAGATTGCATATTCCCAACGGGTGATATTACAATTTCTGAGCAAAAAAATCAGGTAGGCTATTCAGCAATTCTGTAAAGAACATTTATTGCATCTAGAAATGTTATTTGAAGCAAGTACAATTAAAATGGTACGAGTATTATAATCCATGAAATAAGCGAAAAATGACGGAAAAAATTAAAAACAGACTTATTAGTGGAAATCGACGCAAAATGCAAAACTAAGTTCAGGAAATGGAAGAAATGGAAATTTTTTATTGTTATAACATAAAATGAACGTCGATTCTAAAAAAAATTGTTCTAAATTCAAAAGAAAAAAACTGACGTTTCATTAAAATCCGCCCCATACTGATATAAACCAGGTGAAACGTCGCCTTAGGACAATTTTTTCCATTTCGGAAAACCTGAGTATACGAGACGTATGCTCTGCACTTCCCTGTAGCACTACATTACTTATTATCACGTCAGTCACACAGGCTTTTCCTCACTTAGAGGGTTGGTAGGCGTATTATTTTGTTTTTTTGTTTCCAACATCAAATATTTTATTACTTTGACACTTGCGTGTGATTTTTATTGACATTCTCTCTAACAATTCAACACTCAGCCAGAACTCCAAAAATCAACCAAGCATCTTAGAATATATTTTCCAAAAATTTGCATTTTCCATTTTGCATTGGCACCGGCTACGCAAAAGGAAGAAACGTTTTCATACCAAAAATTCCAATAATATCCCAAAACTACCCGTTTCAGTTCACGGGACTTCAGTTTACCGAAAAACCGTATTTCAATGAACATCAATAAGTTCGAGGGATGACATTATTTTCAAAATAGGCGTATATATAAAATGTTAGTAGCAGGTTTATGTAGCATACTCTCGAGTGAGTATTGGTCCTTGTTCCTGAACGTAACACCAAAAACTTAGTGTACAAAGATGTTTTACTGTTGATTTCATTGTCATAATGTATATAATTGCCAAATAATTATTTTCTCACTTTATTTCTATTTTTATAAAATTATTAACCTGTCTGAAATAATTCAAGATTCCACACAAAAGAAGTTGTAGTTTCAGTAAGTAATTTACAAAATATCTTAGAAATCAACCATTCATGTTACGTGATGTAGTTGATGATTCAAACATAAAGTTCTTTTATTTGTACGATATTCATATTAAAGCATACAAATATTAAAGAAAACAAAACTTTCATGTTCACATCATCATAGCTAGTGCATCACAGCACGATTGAGCATAAGTAAACTAGTTGCACTACAACAGAACATACTTTCTCTTGTTTTTAAAACGCTATTCAACATTATACCACATCAACCTTATATACCAACTTTCTGGGCCAGCAACACATAAATTTATTTAAGGAAGATTTGATAGAGTTGCAGGAAAGAAGAACAGTTTATTCAAACATTCGCAAATCTCAAATATCAGAGGTAAATTCCCTTAAAGATGAAGCAAACGAAAATAGGCATTGAAAATAAATGATGAAACTGGCTAAATAGCTGGGTCAATCATTGCCCTGCCCGGATAAGAATTTTGGACGTCACTCCACTCTATCTGTCGACTGCTTTTACTGGTTGCTTTCATGGTTACTCCCGATTTCATCAAGATGTATATGAAACAGAATATTTAACAATGAAGCATGGATTGCCCGAATGAGCAAAACCTATTCAACATATCACCGCCTGAATTTAGCTCAGAGCCAGGCTTGCAACTCACTGCAGTGACTCCAACAGAAGATTTGTTGATCATTATTTCCAAACAGGAAATCTTTCTTCCCCGCACAGGGGTTCGAATGCTGGTTTTTATTCAGCACGTCTTTCACGTCATCACACTCCTCACAGCTGAATTTCACCATACCGTCGCTTGAAATTAACGTGAACATTTTAA
The DNA here is from genome assembly GCA_017312745.1 of Gryllus bimaculatus. Taxonomy (NCBI): domain Eukaryota; kingdom Metazoa; phylum Arthropoda; class Insecta; order Orthoptera; family Gryllidae; genus Gryllus; species Gryllus bimaculatus. The sequence goes on from BOPP01000042.1 coordinate 4,173,030, forward strand.
TTTGCAATTTTCAAAAATTCAGAGATTTTCTAAAATATTAATTTAAGATATGGTTTTAAAGGACTAATTACATTAAAATATTTATCTTTAATATTGATAACATGATGATAATTGTTACACTCTATGTTTGATACTTTTTATTGAACCCCATTATTGTGATTATTTTGTTTCTAAACGAAAATTGAAATGTATGTATGTATTTATGTATTTATGTATGTATGTACGTATGTATGTATGTATTATTAATTTATATATTCATTGATCATATATCGAGGTGACATTTTCACGGACCCATATCTTTGCAGTAATTGTATTTGGATTATTTATGCATGTGTTCGATCTTCTTGTTTGTCTGAACCTCCCACGTACATGTTGTCAACCTACATGCTACATGTCCTCCGAGCAACTCGACATCCTGCCCACAGATAGGCTAATAGCGGCCGCATGGCACCCGTGAAACGGCCAGAGGACTGACGTCACGCGGCGATCTTCGTGTCTACAAGCAGTAAGGTCAAGAACGGTCTCAGTACTAATTGTCGCAAAACAACTACTTGCATTGCTTCATAACGCTTCAAAAAAATTGAATGTGGGGGTCATGAAAGAAGCCGAAAAAGCTGGAAAATTTGCATGTCAATCCATATTAGCAAGTGAGGGTGTTAGCAAATTTCATCATTTATTTTCAATGTCTATTTTCATTTGCTTCATCTCTTAAGGAGTTTACCTCTCATATTCAAGATTAACACATCATTAAATAAATTTATCTGCCTTACTGCAACCCTACGCAACCCCTTCATTGCGTTAATATATGCCTTCCTGGTGCAGAATGTTGGTTATTTCAGGCTCTTTCTTTCCTCCTTCCTTCAGGACTATCACAATCGCAACCACAACTATACTTCCTTTAAGCAATACTTCCTCGAGGTAAATGCACCGTAAACTGAATTTCCATTACTACAAACTGATTTGATTAAATCCGGTATTACACAATATTTACTTATCGCCAGGGTTGGGCAAAATACTTGAAAAATGTATTTCAGATACAAGATACAAAATACAAAATACTCTGCCAAAAATATTTTAGATACCAAATACAAAATACTTTCATAAAAGTATTTTAGATACAGAATAAAATATAGTATTTTCAAATACTCTTGAAAATACAAAATACAAAATAGAACCAGCGGTGTTTTATACATCATAACTTCTGTTCTATTTTTTCTTCTTTTAATCAGTCATTCACTCTCAATAAGAGATCACCACATTACATTTAAAATTTCATTATTAAAAATTTATAACATTGTTTTTATAACACGTTTCAGGTGAAGTTTTCAACCCATCATCAGGTATCCATATCATTTGTGATGTATGTTCATATTTTAGGTCTGAAAGGCATTTTGGTTAATAGTTCACTTCATGCACCCGGAACATCACGTACTAAAAGTTTAAAATACGCATGCAATCATGCACTTAAAATTTACAATACATGCACTGAAAATAGACAATATATGCGCTTATAACTAAGAATATGCGTTAAACAAAATTTTGTTAGCAACAGATACCATTTATTTACATTATCTTCATTTTTACTTTCCCGTATATGTACGTATATAGAGTATTATACGCAGTACAGGGAAAGTTATGTAATGCTGCGGAAAATCGATTTCAAGAATTCAACAGAAATACACGTTTTTGGGTGACCTGACACCGAAAAAGCATTTTTTTTAAAAACGTGTGGCTGTCTGTCAGTCTGTCTGTCTACCTGTTCGTTCGTCTGTGAGTACTACTTGCGCGTAAGAACCATATGTAGGAATTGTTCCACATTAAAGAGACCCGTGTCAATCTGGCTCGAGTCGAAATTTTGAGATTTTGAAAAAATTCTTTAAAATTAAAAGGTACCAAGAAGCCCCTCGGTAATTTTCAATTTTTTTTCCAAAACGACTCCAAATTCTTTTTTGTAAATTTCTTGTAAGAATAGAGTAAAATATTCGAGTTCCTATAAATGCGACATAAGCCTGATTTTCACGGTTAACTCTTAATTTTCGAAAATTACAAAATTTCGTATTTTTTCGGTGTCTTCCTACAACTACAAAATTAAGGACATATTTTGCTGTCAAATTAAATTTGTTCTCCATAGTGAGTTCTTTCATTAGTGTCATGCACATTTTTTTTGAAAATTTATTAATAATCTACAAAATTACTAATCCCTCGTAACATACACCCTGACCGGAAGGACTTGGTTCAAAAGCCTCCAAAATACGCAGTTCTATACAAGCGATCTATTGAAAAATTATTATTTTATAATTGTAAATTACAATGCAGTGAGAGATTGAAAAATCTTCATAATGAGATAGAAAAGGAAAGTAATCCGTGTCAGCTGAACGGCTGAAATAGGCTACCTGCGTGTATTACTGTCGGAGATACAACCGCAATCTAACCCCAGCATGAGTACACATCGCCAGACATATGACACTTGTGTGTCTTCGTCCAATCTACTATTATTATACGTGTTTCTTTGCCTCACTCACAAGACACACAATTGGTGGTTCTGCAAATGCGGATCTTGAGAGCCGGTTGTGTCGACGGTCTAGTACGTCTCGACGCTACACAAGTGCAAAACCCGCCAAATTGTCAACTAAAATATAATTTTCATAAATTGTAAAAATGCGGATTTTTAGTCATCCGCATGGATTGATGTTGATTGCGAATTGAACGTCGAAAATGCAAAGGAAAATGCGGAACCTGTGGCAACCCTGGCGTAATGATTCCTTTGAAAATAATTCTACAGATTTCCTATAAGGAGCGTACTTTGAACACTTATATACGTAGTGCTCTGGATAAGTTGAGGTATCGTTTGCTCGTCCACGTTCCACTTACAAAGTTTTGAGTTATCAAAAACGTTCTAAATATTGCTGCAGGGAATTAAAAATTGCTTCGAAATGTCAAAAATTCGTGTTAACGACGTTTGTTTTATCCAGGTTTGACTGTCCGACACCGACACGCCGACACCGTCATGCCGACACCTACACGTTGACGCCGACACGCTGTCGCCGACACGCCGACACCGACACGCCGACACCGACACGCCGACACCGACACGCCGACACCGACACCGACACGCCTACACCGACACGCCTACACCGACACGCCTACACCGACACGCCTACACCGCTACTCTCACTGCGACCGCTACCCTACCACCGCCGCCACCGCCTCCACTTCGTCCGCCGCAACGCAAGGCATGGACGGCATCGCGAGAGCGAGCGGGGCGCGCGCAGCGTCTCCCGACGGGCGTCGCGGGCGCCGGGCATTAATCTCTCGCGCGTGGCCGCGCGCGTGTCGCCGACGTCACATCCGGCGTGCGGTTTGCGGCGATGGCGCCGGCGGCGGCTGAGAGTCGGCCGATATGATAATATCCCTCCGCCGTCTCGCTGCAGTTAGTCACCCTGCGCTTGACACCGCCGTCGGAAGCGAGTCTCTTCCGATGCGACGCATTGCGCCGGCTTCTGGTGGAAAATTACATCATCTCTACGCTTTCACTTGAGTAGAATTTTGGGACTCCGTGCCTCCAATATCCAAGTCGAACCCAATCACCTCATGGTCGTTTTGAATAACACCGTAATCCGTTTTCCGTATTGTAAACATTTGTTACATTTGCCTATTGTGATAACCTTCAACGTGAAAGGAACATTGTAGTTACTGCTAATATTCATTGAAAATACACATAGTTAATTTCTTCTTCGTTTACTTTGCCTCTTCTCTTATTGCGTCTATTACTATCATTGTCGTATTTCAGTCACGATACTGTACATGATTTTTTACGCTACGGAAGGTAGGTAGGAATTTGCCAAGGACCACAAATATTTACAACAGCCTATTATGTATCTTTAATAGCGACAATGAAGATAATATAAATAATTAGTGACTAAGACAATATGAATGCAAATTCGTGTTTTGGACCTGCGGAAAAGAATGGCGACAACGACCCCAACCAGTTTTCTAGACCACTCGGTAACACTCGCCATCGCAATCCCAATTCCCTCATTTCCCTCGTCTTCATTCCTCACCACATGAACGTCCTCTCCCGCCCTCCTTGTCCGCTCGCGCACTGCATCTCATCCTACTCCTCTCTCCTTCACTTCGCCCGTCCCCCCTCTGACGCGCAACCACTTCCGCCTCCGCGGGCGCCGCGCCGCCGCCGCGGGCGAGCTCATGAGTCAGCCCCCGCCCCCGCCCATGGCCTGGCCCCGGCGCGGCTGCCCGGAGCAATTACACGCCCTCGTTACGCGCCACGAGGCGCGCGTGGCCCGGGGGCGTGGCGGGCGGCTGGAGGGCGGCGGCATGCGGCGTCCACGCCTCC
>BOPP01000042.1:4179068-4190119 GCA_017312745.1 Gryllus bimaculatus
CGGGTAGAGGGCGGGTAGGGGGCGGGTAAGGCGGCAAACCGACCACGCCCCCTTCGCCAGAACCTGCGGCCGCCCCAGCGGTCCACTCTACCCCGCCCGCCCGTCCGCCGCTTGCGGGTGACCTCCCAGTCGACAGCACATGTCGCGAGACATTATGACCCTCACTGCTGAACTGTTGGTTCTATTTACTAATTACGCTGTGGAAAATTGTTTTCCCACTATGTAAACAGTTTTTCTGAATGATTTCGATGGTGGAATAGAGGAAATTAATATATATTTTATCGTAGGAGGTATCGATGAAAGAAATCGCATCAATCCCAATTTTTTTCATTAGGAATAAATAGTATCTTTAGATTTAATTTACTTTAATCCTTGTGTCATTTATGTCTACAAAATAGTTTTGTACCACTATACTAAAAGTTATTTGTAATGTATATCACTTACTCCTTTGTGTTGGATCTTTAGTAAGCATATGTTAACCCTCATAGTACTTGAAACTTGTTACCATGGGAGTTGCAGGAAACATCGTTTAGGTCAAAGGAGCAATGGACGAAAAGTTTGAAAACCCCTGCCCTAATATATTATCTACGACACTGAGAATGTTCTGTCGCAGAGCTCAACTGTCTAAAGTATTCTGTGTCCATCATTTCTTATAAAACTTGCTAATACTAATAAAAGTTTGTAAGAATAGTGTCATGATCACTGTAACATCTTTTTACTGGTTACTTTACGCATTCTTTGCATGCTTACTAACAATTTTTACTGGTTACTTTATGAATTCTTTGATAAAAGTTAACACATATTTATTTACATGATACTGTAGTTACATTTTTATCCAATTTGTTCAATTTAATATAAATAAAATTAATTATTCATTTATTGAACTAATAATTATATGTTCATGCCCTTTCTGTACACGACTATTTCGTAATCATGAATTTATCGTCACCTCTGGTCTGCGCCTCATCGTCAAGCAGTTTATCGTATGAAAAATCAATGAACAATTATTTTTACGGGAAAATATTATTTCAAACTAGTTTGATGAGAAATATAATATGTTAAACGTTAGTAATAGAGATATTTAGAAAAAAATATTTTTTTCTAATTTTGAAACCTGAAATATCTCAATAACCGTTAGTTGTAGAAAACAGTGTTCTTCTTCTTCTTTTCCTTTTTATTCTTCTCCTTCTTCTACTCTTTATCCTCATAATCTCACCATTTCCTTCCTCTTTTCGTTCGTCTTCTCTTTCTTGTTCTCCTCCGTTCTTCTTCTGTTTATACTCGGTACCTCCGTTAACACTAATATGACATCCCCATTTTGGAGGGTAGCTTCAATACACGTGCTAAATGCTTAAATGCCCGGCAAATTGCTTAATAATATACTCGACAGGCGACGGCTGCCTCGGTGGAGTAAGGGCTTGGAGCCGAAGGATTTGGCTTCGCGTTCTTGCTGAAGAAAAAGCGTTTTCATCTCGTGTTTTCGGCGCGGTTGCCCTTTCACACTCTCTCGTCTCCTTTGGACCGGCACATATCAGTTCAAGTCATCATTTCACGCATTAACAATTAATATTCCTCGAAGTTTTCTCCTTGGGATAATTCCTACCCGCCTCAATTCAGTGCTAGTAATGACAAACTTACTATTATGATTGTCTGCCACAGCAAAGAAAGCATAAAGACGTAAACGTAATTCCTCACCAACTCGACAACCAAACTCAGCAACCTTGATCATCGTAATCGTCATGACCTTTTGGTAAAATGACCCGACGGACCACATCAGGTAATCAGTTCTGTACAATATTAAATATGTCTTTTAGAACAATACAGTTAAAGAAATTATTTCCAAAGTGACTTTTATGTCTTTTGTTTGTTTTCACATTTCAATATATTAAGACGCTTCTGCATCATGCTGGTAAATGCTGTGCACAAAAATTATGTTCCTCCTATGTACACGTTATCTGAAAATCATTAATCGAATGTTATATCTTAAGGCTGAAGAATAATTTTCCTTCTGAACAATGGTGTATTATGGAGATACTCACATTCGAAATAAAAGTTTTATTTCACTGAGTATATCTTCTCTTTATCGGTTGTGATAGTGTCATGTAAAATGGGATTTCTGTGATTGATGAAAGACGAACGGAGGGAAAAGATGTAAGAAGTAAAATGAAATGAATCGCAATACGATCAAAGTAAATAAATTGTTTTGATTTCGAATAGTTCATTAATATTTATTACGGAGCAGTAATCAACTTATGTATACGGAGCAGTAACCAACGCATCAAACAAATATAAATATTATATTTTTTTTATAACATCGCTCTTTAATTTTGTAATGTTGTTTTCTATTATGTGATACATTTAATAATATTGAGTCTGTAGTTAACCGTTCTCCAATCACAAACAGGGGAATGCTTGAGCAGTACCCTAATAAACGGACCATGGACCGTGCGCGATCTTTCCTTCCTCTTCCTCGGTCTGCCTCCTCCCCTTACACTACACACGTGCGCGCGCATGCACTATACACCTACGGGACACCAGTCGCAAGAAAACGCTTTCTCCACGAGGTCTCGACTGCAGCTCCACTCGACGCCCACCACGCCGGGTGCCGCCCTCCCCCCCCCCGCATCAGAACAGAAGAAGGCGCGCCGCCAGGGGCGGGGGGTGGCCGCATCGGAGCGGAGCGGTATCGAATTATCACCGTCGCGCCGGAGGGGGGGGCGTCATCGCGAGGGGGGAGCGTGGGCGCCGGCGGGTCGACCCCCGCGCGAGGGGTCCCCTAAAAGGAGAAACCGTGTCGTGCCGAAGACGCGAAGGAAAGGCGCGCGCCTCGCGCCGTGTGTCGATGCGTGTGTGTGTGTGGGGGGGGGTAGACCCCGCGTGCGGCGCGTCACAGGCGAGGGCGGGGGCGCGGAGCTGCGACGCGGAAGTATCGACGGGGAGGGGGAGCGAAGTGACGGGGGGGGTGACAGATGTTCGACGGTGGACGGAGATAGGACGAAGATTGACAGAATGGAAATGCATGGTTAGAATAGAATCTTGCCCGAGATTCGAATAATTGATTGACTGATGTTTCCGGGCACGTCAACTGCCACACTCGAGGTCCCATTAGTGTAGTTAATGTTTCATTGCGGATGGCAGGGGTGAACCGCCTCCGCTGTGTGGTGCGATCAGGCACCACATATGGCGTTGCTTTGTGGCAGGATTTCGTCTCCAGGTATCTCTCCAAATGGAGATAATCTCTAAGATTTCGAGTAGTCGTTTGTCATGTGTGGTAGTGTGGCGCATGTGTGTGTAAAACAAGAAGATAAAGAAGGAAGAGCAAGAAAGACCGCGTATGACATATGGTCTGTTTTGTACGCTGGAACTGCTCAAACATTATCCTGCTACTGATCGGAGACACCACGGCAAACTACAGATCTGAGAAGCCGGCAGTTTGAATTCTCCTACACACAGCGGCTGAATTCGACCTAGCTATTTAGCTAGTGTCAAACATCCACCGTCAGAACCGAACCCTTGGACCACCCGATTTGAGTCGCTGGAGAGTGCGGCAAGGTATGGTCTGCGCCAAACTCTGCTGGACAGAGACTAAGACCGGATTTGCGGACTTTTAACGAATGGTTCTGGAGTTATAGCAAATGCGCGCATTATCAGAGCCACCTTCGTGATTCTTAAACCCGTCATGCGCATGCGCATTTTCGCTAAAACTCCACAGTGGGTCTAAGGTTTGTAGTTTGGACTTAAGTTGACGAATGCTTGATGTTTGACGAATGTCTGACGAGAGTTTGATGAATGCTTGGCATATATCTGACGCAACTTTGACGAATGTCTGGCAAATGTTTCTCAAAAGCTTGACATACGTTTGTCTGACGAATGTTCGCCAGAGCTTCGACGTAGGTTCAACAGAGATTCGGCATAGATGGAAACGCCTAGGGATTAAGGCGATGATCAAATGGCGAGTCAGAGGGACGTGGTAGAGACGAAAGGCCAATATATCTGAAAACGGAGACAATTCTTTCCGAGGTGGGGATAGTGATGGAGAGAGAGAGTGGCAAAGGGACTTAATGTTTTCTGAAGAATAAAAATGCCGAATCATATTTTAGATTTCCCTACCCCCTTTCTCACGGACAAGGGAAGCGCGGGCAAGGTAATTGTAACGCAGGCGGCAGCCCTGCAATATATACATGTGTTATTTCAAGTCTATTTTTCGTTCGGCACAAAGTTTTTTGAAATATTTCGAGGATACAAATGAGATGTCGCACATGAAATTGTTGACTACTAACATAATTGATAACTATTATATTTATTAAATTAGAATAAGAATGGTTCGAATTCTTTATCAATTAAAAAATACATTGCATTAACTTCTGCACTCTCATAATTTTACTATATTGTTCTTGTACTATACGTGCGTAGTATAGAGAAAGAATGGAATGCTGTGAAAAATTCAATTCGAGATTTGAATGGAAATACACGTTTAGGCATGCCCTCATAATAAAAAAGTTGTCTTTTCAGAATATCCGTCTGTCTTTGTGACTGCCACTTCATCCATGTGTCCTCTGTGAACAACACTTGCGCCTAAATTATTCGTAGGCTTTTTGCTAAAATGAATATTTTCCGCTCGATGTAGCTCAAAGCCGTTTCAAAAATATTCCTATGAATTTTGAGGAACTTTATATGAAGCGCCTCATACGTTTTCTCAAAAATGACAATCTTTTTAAATGTTTTGTAATCATTAAATAAAATGAATTTATAGAGATGGAGTAGCACTGGTTTTCATTGTTTACTCCGAACTTTTGAAAATTGCAAACGTTTTCATTTTTGAGCCTTCTCCTCAGTTACATTACGGAAGGGAGAGATTGAATTAATTTCAAGTAAATGTTTTGAAAATATTTGTCATTAATACATAACTTTGAGTGAAATATGGGTCAATTAAATACATACTTTTCTCGAAACTATTATATTCTCTCCAATTATATTCTTTAAAGATGATAAACAAATTATACTAAATCTACCAAATAACATGACATTAGTCCCATTTTTTTTATAATTACCAAATTAACTTTATATTCTATACTTTAAAAAATTCACAAATGTATGTCTTTCAAGTCGTTAATATTTACATGATGAAAGTTTCTTGTACATTATTGTATTCGAAAGTACAATTGTTTCAAATAGTTTATTACAGTGTTTCTCAAAATTTCAAAATATTTTCAGTGAAAATGAGCCCAATATTGTGCAATTTCAGAAACTCTCAAACGACATTGTTTTTAAAAATCAAACCCCAAAACTGGAAAATAGTAAACCCAATTTTACCACTTCTAATATTCGTAGAATCGTATTTCGAATCCACTGAAAAACTTAATGAAATGTTTAAAAAATAACGTTTAGGCGCCGCTGGTAAGGGGTTGGAACAATACCAAAAAGCTAGCGTAGACCTTTTCTGAACATATTAGGAAACTGACTTGTCTAGGACATTTTGTACCTTCACCAATATAAACGTGCAAGGTATAGCTATCGTCCCACATCTCGAAAATGAGAGCAAGCCTTACTTGCCGTGACAAGTACTCGTTTCACCTTGTTAAACCGAGCTCGCAAGTGTCACACTCGTTGCCTCATCATTTTCCATTCGCATACATTCCATCTCCCCTGAAAATTTATTCTCATGATCAGCAAATTAAACAACTGCTGGTAAGAGAACTCTTAGTTCTCACGTTGTCACCAAACCATAATTTATAAGTTAATTATCTGAAGCAATTAATACCAAATAAATGCTTCATCGTCGATAAACGCCTCTTCATTGTTTCCCAATTCATTTCTACTTCGGCGTCACTGCTCTTTCTTGCCCGATCTGCGTAAACAGTCGGCTGAAATGAAGGGAAAGAAAGCCGCGCGAGTGGAGAATCCAATGAATAGCTGATCGCCGGCCTCTCCTCTCGTAGTCTCATCGCTGCTCCCGTGTTTCGCCGGAACCCCTCGGCCCAGCCGCCCTCACCGCTGCGTTTATGAAGCTTTCAATCACCCCGTCACTCAGCCGACGGGATTTCGGCTTGAAGGGGATGCGCCCTTCTTAAGTTTCAGTTGCTGCAGGCACTTTCGGAAGTTCTACTTTTGTTTTGAGTTAAGAATCGTGCGTTTGAAAATTTTGTGCGTAAGGACATCGTATGTAATGCAATATTTCTAATACTTTACATGTCGATGTTCATGATTTCGATTCTTTCGTTAACGTCATTGGTTCTGATATTACGTTAATTCGTGTTATCAAAATAAACACAACTATCATAGAAAAAATAGACTCTCAACATATTATAATACATTTGTTACAGTCATGTTTACCAACCAATTTTATTATTATTATTATTATTATTATTATTATTTGATTATTCATGTATTACTAGTAATGGAAATCCCTTTTCTTCTCCACATTTGCACTTAAAAAGATGTTCTTGGACCCACTAGTGAACAGTGTGTTCATAGAATGAGTGAAATGTACATTAATTTCGTGGCATAATATTATTCTTAATTATAAAAAAATAAAAAAGTATATCCTCAAAAGCGGTAAAACTTTAAATCAAGTGAGTATCATTTCCTGCATCTCAAATCCAGTACATATTCTAATTAGTACTGTAATAATCAATACATGAGGTTCAATAATATCATCGTATCGATTTTTTTGTATCGAAGTATAGTATCAAATATCATCGACCCTGCTGGAAACTGTTTCTACACCATGAGTTTCTAAGAAGATTCTGCTCCAACGCATAGGGACAAGGATTAGTATGCAAATCTGTTGTTATTACTTAGTCAGCCCGTGGATGTCAAGCCTAAACACATATATGTTAAATGTTGACGATAAATTGTTAAAGAATGCTTAAAACGTTTTCGTAAAGGGTTTCTGATCAGCTACTCGTTTTTCAGTTAGTGGTTAAATAATAGTGTACCCTTTGTACATAGATATTTTAAAAAAAAATTATATTTAATATGTTGAATTAAATTATCGAAATTTAATTGTGTTATGTGTGTAAAATTGATGAGATAGTTACTTGTATCCCAATTCTTTGTTTGACTTCTAATTCATCAAAGATTTTAACTCACTAATAACACGAATGTATTTGATTTTGTTTGCTTATCCTAATTTCTAGTAACACATCAATTTAACGTAAAATCGAACAGTAAATGTGATTCGAGTAGATGTATTTTCGTACGTTTTATATTAAAAAAAAACAACATTATAGATGATATGTATTTTTTGAGACAAACAAGTGAGGCATATTTTTTTTAATAATAAAGAGCACAACTGAAAATACATTTCCTGCATATAGTTTTTATCTCTGTTTTTCTTATAATCATAAACAAATACATTAACCCCCTAACAAATTCATAATTGTGTAGCCAAGAGGACCACATCACGTGTACATCATCCTCCGCCTGAAAAAGACTTACATGCCGGGTCAAAGCTCCACGTCCCAATGCACCGTCCACAAAGGGCTGCGCTTGATCAAGGCTCCCCCAACCGACAACTCGCCCACGCTCACGTCATAGAGCGCAGAGCATTGGAAGGCGCTGATGGACAGCGCGCGCAGCTAGAGCTCGCGGCGCATCTTCCTCGGCGCTTTGCGGATTTCCACGCCCTCCCTCTGACAGCTGCAGCCCCTCGCGTGGGATCACATGGGCAGCGGCAGCCCCTCCAGCCCACTCACTCCCTTCCCCGCGCCGCCCCCACGCGCACTGGCGCGAACGCGGGCCAAACGGCGGAGGGAACCGAAATTTGTACGGCGAAACGGCGGAGGGAACGGAAAAACTCTTTGTTCCCGGGTGAATAATTAGCGCCGAGTTCAATATACTTCTAAAACTTCAGTAAATATTGTAATCCAGTCTTATTTATTTGCTGTTTTCAAAGAAGGTTGACTACTTTTGGTTTGGAGTTTTCAGAACGTTTCTCATAAAGACCCATGGCGATCCATGACGTGATCAGCTGATGCCCTCAGCCACCTAAGCCAGTTTAAGCAGTCAGTGTGAGTGAAAGACTAATACGTAGGCGGATACAATAGGAGGAAGGTGGAGTATATATATTGTGTATATGTATGGAGTATATGTATATGTTTTGGCAGGTTAAGATAATAAGGAATTACTAGAATCCGTGAACGACACTTAACGCAAACATTAAGTAAGCAAATACTGAATATGAAATATTTAATATCACAGACACTGTGTAGGCAAAGATGGCTGTAATTGGAAACAATTCACGCTGTCGGTAAACACGTGCAAACGTGTTAATAACTTGTTTTTTTTCATCGTCCTCTTCCTTAACACTGCGTAAGATACGTGACGACTTCACTACAGAATACTCCGTTGTTTATTAACACGAAAAGTTTGAGATTCATCTCATTGTCTATTAATGTGAACATAGAGAGGTTCGGAACTCAATATCAGCGGAAATATGGCTTGAAGGTTACAGATGAAGTAGAATTGTAAGCTTCGCTCGAAATACTTCATATTCTTGGTGTATCAATGTTGTCCATACCGTAGGATTTGCAGAAATAACGGTCTTGGATCCACACATGTAACTGAGCACGAGTCAATAGAAATGCGTAATTCTTGTGTTTTATGGTTTGCTCAGAAAACAGAAAATATCGGTTGCGGGCACTAAAACACATCCGAAACGGTTATTGAAAAAGGGAAATAAATCTTTGTTTCATAGTTCTAAAGAAAAAACATAAACTGAAATAAACATCCACAGTTGGTACCTGGCAAATTTTGATGTCTAGCACAAAAGATGATAGTCGTTATTGATGTGGGCTATCACAGTATCTTGAAATTTGCATTCTGTGATGTACACAACCGTTTCTTATACCTCAGACGTGTGTCCTTTTATAAAATATTACGAATAATTTAAAAAAAAACATTTTTTAAATTTCTTTATGTTTGTGTTTGACTAGACGTGTGTTCATAGTCTTATACCGCTGATTCGAGGTATTTTATCACAATAATTTATTAGTAGGTAGAGGTATTTCAATCTATTCCATGCCTGCCACACGTAACATGACTTGGTATTTATTCTATTGTATCCTCGCTTCGTCTTGCCGCAACCCCTCCCTCCTGCTGCATTGGAAAAATACCCTGTTTTCTCACTTCACTTTCTAAAAATGTTTATAAGTTTGTTTTTTTAATTGGGGTTCCCGCCTCCAAACTTCACACACTTTATATTTAAAAATAATTTAAAAAATATAGTCCCCAACCCGCAAATACTTACACACATTTTATGTTTGTGGAATTGTATGTAGCACTTTCAATCAGTAGTAACATTGTAAAACTTATTCATTTTAAATTTTTATCATTCAGCGTATTTATAAAAAAAGTTTAAAATTGATATTTGGCCCCACATCCAGGCAATAAAAAAAATAAAGTGCTTTTAATTGAATTAGAGATTGCGTTTTAAGATCCGAGATTGCGTTTTAAGATCCTTGATAAATAGTGGCTGACTGAAAGGTGCCATTGACCACTTAGAAAATTATAATATATACAAACGTCCGAGATCACACAGTGGATCCCGGCTTGTCCAAAGTTTCCCTGATATGGAAAATCTCTATTTTCAACCACCTTGAAAAACATTGTTGACACACATTTAATTCACTCCACTTCTCACTATCCTTTTACTTCAATACTACTTCTTGTTGCCGAACTTTCTTCAATTAAAATAATTATTCCTTCATCAGCCGAAGGTACGCTTTCTCCGCTATAAGAAAACATTTTCCTTCCAAAATGCATTCATCTGTAACCATTTCCGCTCCGCTATTCTACAGATATACGCCATTCTGTGAATTGATGAACTCCAGCAAAGACCTCAGTCATCATCCTGAGGTGGTGCGCAGCAAAACTATTGCACATTGATGCACGCTTGAACCTGTTATGCAATGCTAGTCGGAAAAAGTCCAGACAAGTAATTATTTTGAGAATATATTAAGGTACATGGTTGTAAATCATAACCTATAGCACTCCTGATCTTCACAGTAAGCTAGCACATAAATTTCATCGCTATTCATCCAGTAAATTTAGAGAATATCGCGCAGTAACGAAAATTGCTTGTGTCTTTATATATTAGTAGAGATATAGAAATAATAATAGAATAATGATGCGAATTAACATATTGTGATACGCGGACATCAAAAATACCTACTTTACTAAACAAATATCAGCACCTACTCATCATTGATTTCCACTTGTGTCTATAGCTCTGTCAAAACGTTCCGGTAGAAATTGAGATATTCATGTGGTATGTATTTTACTATTTTTACAACATTGGTTATTTTCTTTCTGTTGATTGAAAGGTAAATATAATCGTGCCTTCCCATTTTGCCAACATTAAGGAGTACTTGATAAGCCCATCAATGTATGTACTCACGTGCCACAAGGTAATCAAAATCTATATCCCTCGTTAGTTGGTTGACTTGGACAGGGTTACATCAGGCTCACAATGAGGAGTGCCAGGAAGAGTAAGACCTGTGGTTGCCGTGTTAAAATAGTTCGACCACCAGGTTTGGAAATCTATGATGTCCTCAGTGTCTGTTACTGTTGTCATGAAGCATTTAGGTCTTTCCTAGCTGCAAATCTTCTGCGTGAGGATCAGAAACTAGTCATGCATTTCTTTCTCTTTTCCAGAAAGTGACATTTTTTAGTTAGCAATAGAACACATATTTTAAGCTCGACAAGTTTCATTTAAACACTGATCTAAAGCATGAAGAATAACTATATTGTACGTAAAAAACGTTTAGACTTTACGAAAATATTTGAAACTGATGATTCTTTTAGATACCCTGACCTGTCGATACATTAAAGAAAAACGGTGTGTTAATAATCGCATTGTCATTAGAATTATCTTATCGTGGATTACTATTGTAATCCAGGCGACGTTACATATAGATATTAAAATTATGGTCCTCCATGGTGTCGCGGCAGAAGTATATTCCTTCACAAAGGACACGATGAGGGATACGAACCCAAATCTACAGCTGATTTGTAATAATTCCAAAGCAGATTCGTTTCGCTCCGAGGTG
>BOPP01000042.1:4194753-4208572 GCA_017312745.1 Gryllus bimaculatus
GTGGTAGCGTCATAGTAGCGAAATGATTACGCAGACACAAAAACTTTTGGACGATCAGTCTTATTTAACATTATATTACAAACTACGTACAGCTTCTGGGGTTATTCTCGCCATATTTAATAAAGGCATATTATTATTATTATTATATTATTATTTTTATATATTATTATTTTATTGTCTTACATTATTCACAGTATTCTATGGTCGGTTATTGTCAACCACGACACAGCATAGTGGTGAAGACCAGGTGTATGGTTGCTTTACTGAAGGTTCAGAATGCTTCTGACAATACGGCATGTATCAAATTACTGTCTTTTGCATGTTTTTCTTATATACATTCCTGGTATCCAAGTGAAGACACTCCAGTGCCCGAGAGGTCATTTCGGGATCACTCCCGTAGCTGATATTATTATAGGCACAGTTAGTCGACGTACGTGAAACCAGCTGAGTGCGACTTCATAGCGAAGATCGGTTATACTTCTGGATTTTTCTTGATATTGTCCCGATATGTAGTAGTATTGGGTATTGATATATTCGATAAGGAAAAACCTGCAGTTGGTTTCTCTATCAATGTACGTTATATGCGGTCTATTGCCCGACATGTCTGTCAGTTGATAATGGAACGATCAGTAAGAGTGTGTGCTCACTACTTCAAGCACAATTCTGAGGCAACATAATTGATAATACGGGCCACGGAAGGGCGGAATAAGCCGTTCTCGAACGCCAATAATGGTGTGTACCTTGCTTCGCCACTTCATCATGCCTCTTTTGTATTCCACATGTAGCGTGGCAGCTACATCCACTTGTCACGGTTGGATAGTTTCGCTTGCAGCCTCACATTCTTCTACACGAGTCGGAATGAATCGTAGCCAAATCTCTCAGAATGTTGTTTTTCTCGTAGGTCAATGTTGTACCACTTGGGTCCTGGATAACGCTATCATAAGGCCCTTCTGTCTCCGGAAAGGATCCCCGCTGCTGGAGCCATGCGTGCGGACGCCCAGAGATGTCGGACTTCGGGTTTACTCAGCTCGTGAGGGTACCTTCATGCAGTGCCTTCGCTTCTCCATTATAGGTTCATCTTCTCTTTCGCTTGCAATGATTGGATTTGAACAGGCGGAATCAAGCTTGTCAAGTTCAGTAGCGACATATACGTTATTATCAACTGACGCTTCACTGTTGCTGAACTCTACCCAACAATGTTCCAAGAAGTATCCTGGAGTGAAGCAATTTGAGAGCTGTGTAGCATTTATGAGAAAATTTACAACCTCGCCCCCTCCTTGTGCGACCTTGGAAGGCGTTATAAAACGCTCATACTTTGAATGAGGGATGAGGTTTTCGGTGTTGTCATAGCGCGTTTCGAATTGTTCTGCTGGGAGGTGTCGAGGTCGGTATTTGCCTCCATTAATAACGCCAAAGGAGTAATGTCAGCACTGCGAATAACAAATGAATTGATGGCCTGCCAAGGTTTCTAGCAGAGAGTTGAGTTTTTAAGAGCCCATGGGGCAAAAAATGCGTTTTACACACTTCGATTGTTAGTATATTCTGTAACAGTGCGTTTTGATTCGGAGTGATTATTTTATTATTATTATTATATTTATTATTATATTATTATTATTATTATTATGATTATTATTATTATTACTATATTAAATATTATTATTATTATTACGTATATTAATTATTATTATATTATATTATTATTATTATTATTATTTATTATTATTTGATTATTATTATTATCTCCCGCCATCTACTCTCGTTCCTCTTTAGGAATCCCATATCTTTGCTTAGTGCAGATCCTCCACCCTGACGCTTACTGCCCCAGCACCCGACACATAGTGTAATGCACTCGCGATGCTCTCAAGAAAGTGCACGAGACAAGTAAAAGGCGGAAACTCCTTACTGATTGAGCATCTGCTACGTTGAATTATTTTTGGTAGAGCACAGTCTCCCTGTTGAGGCAGCAGCTCATCCGAACACAGTATGCACGTTCTTACGTCTCGGGGGCCACCTTCTCCCCGTTACACTTGATGTTTGCTGCTGTAAACTTTTAACAACGAAAAACGTATCCTAAGAAACACACTTCACAACAAATATTATGAAATAGAAGACATTATTTCGAATATTTTATTCATTAAACTTACAATATTGGCGAGCCTCACCCTATGAATAAAATCATCGCCGCGAGAAGGTTAATGTCATTTAATGTAGGTCATCCCCAGCTCATGTCACCTCTCTGTGATAGTAAAACCGGTACTGTTTAAGACTGAAGGCGAAAAAGCCTCAACACTACAGTCTTATACACATCGACACGAACTAATGGGCCCAAGTAAGAAAATATTAAACAAATAAATAAACCAAGTCCAATAAGTCGAATGAAATACGGTGCGCTCTTCTTCGCACACAGTTCTCTCCTGACTGAGATCGTGTGTTGTGTCCTTCCTAGTGCGTGTGTGCAACGTATCGATCTTACGTGATGTAATCACTTGAAAACCAATTGAAGATCCTCTCTTCTACAATATATGCTCTGTATTCCAATAGTACAGTATCGTAGTGGTAGTTACAGTGAGTAATTGTTACCCGAACTAATTTTTGTCCGTTTCCACCTGTAGTACAAGACTTTGTCGTTCGTTAATCACTCCGATAATTTTAATAGAATAATAGTTTTATTCACTCAGTTTCCTAGGTTTATGTAAAATCAGGTATGTGCATCCACAGAAACAACTCACATTTAATAACTTGATTTCCCTCTAATATAACTCCCGTCACACCACGCTGTCTTCTGTGCACTTTTCCCTTCTATTCCTTGCTTCCTTGTCGTCATTTGAAACTCACGAGATTGGACTCAGGCATCAAACTGAGTCACTCCAGAGCTTCTGCTGGAGGTTCCTAGATTCGAGTTCGACGGGCTTTTCGGACACAAGCTTGTCAGCTTTAATCGGCCCCTTTTCTGGAGGAGCATTTTTTTTTATCTCTCTCGTCCTTTTTGGTTTTTGTTTTATTATTATTATTATTATTATTATTATTATTATTATTATTATTATTATCTCCGCCATTCTACCTCTGTTCCTCTTAGGAATCCCATATCTTGGCTAGTGCAGATCCTCCACCCTGACGCTTTACTGCACCTGCACCCGGGCACTCAGTGTAATGCACTCGTGATGTCTCGAGGAGTACACGATACGAGCAGAAAGCGAAATCCTTCTGCTTGGGCATCTGCTACTTGAATAGTTTTGGCAGACACGTGATTGCCCACAGCCTCCCTGCGAGGGCAGCAGCTCGATCCACACATGTGCACGCAATTACGTCTCGGGGGCCACTCTCCGTTACACTATGTTGCTGCAGTGGACTTTTAACAACGAAACGTATCCTAAGAAAACCACACTTCACAACAAATATTATGAAATAGAAGACATTATTTCGATCTTTTCATTCATTAACTTACAATATTGGAGCATTATAATAAGAATCATCGATCAGTAATGTCATTTTAATGTAGGTCATTGTCCAAGTGATTACTTTTTAAGCATGAATCAAAAGTCATGCTGAACATTATAACTAATGGACAAGTAAAAATATTAAACAATAAATAAGTCCCTTCAGTTTTATCCGGTTTTTGGACGCAATTTCTCTATTAATCGTTTTTGTTGGTTTTCCTGCGTGTCGTACATTTCGAATAATTACTTGAAAACCAAATTTTAAGACCCTCTCTTCTACATTGTACTGGTTCTTTCACTCTTCCTAATTATTTACAACGATTATTTACAGTATTACGACTAATTTTTGTCCGTTCCACCTGTAGTACAAGACTCTCGTTTTTACATTTATATTTTTTTTAATTTATTTATTCACGCACTTCTGGTTTGTGGATCATATTTGCCTATCCAGTACTCGACATTTATAATTTGATTTCCCTCTAATATCTCCCGTCATCACACGCTGTCTTCTGTTGCATTTTCCCTTCTTTCTTGCTTCCGTTCTCATTTACCACGAGATGTGGGCCAGGGCATCAACTGAAGTCATATCAGAGCTTCTGATCTGGAGGTCCTAGATTCGAGTTCCGACGGGCTTTTCGACACAAGCTTGTCAGCTAATTCGGCCCTTGTCTGGAGGAGCATTTTAGCGCCGGCTGCTTTGATTGGTAGTTTTTCGTGATTTCTCCAATCAACACCAAGCAAATTCCGGAGCATTACCCCAACAAACGGGCCACGGACCGCGAGTGATATTTCCTTTCTCTCCCTTGTCCTTTCTTCGCCCCTTACTTGCACACACACACTACCTACATGCACCCAATTACACTTATATGCACTGCACTACCTTACATGCCGGGAGACCGGTCGGGGGCTTAGAGCTTGAACCCTGCTTGGTTGGTGCCCCTCTGGTGGGAGATACCTGGTGGGGAAAGCCCCGTTAGCAGACGTAGATCGGTGCCAAATCTCTCCATCCAGCGGGGAAGACCACCGCCGCCTCCAGAGAATAAACACGACACTTACGAAACTAAACTAACGCAGTTGACTCTAATGACAAAATTATCGCGCCCGGAATCACTAACAACCAACCAATTAGTCGTCCTGATGGAACCATGTTTCAGAGCTCCATTCTTGCCTTTGCTTCTTTTCCTCATTCATTCTCTTTTTCTCTTCTTCTTTGAGACCTCCAATATCTTTCCCACATCTTGGCGCATTTGGGCCTAGTTTGCACCTCTCCCCCCCTATTCCACGCCTCCACAATATCGCACGTCCCGAGGGATGACTCATCCCCTGATGAACACCCGCGTCCCACCCAAGTAGCAGCAGCGACCGCTTGATCAAACAGATTCAATTTCGCAGCGCCGCCACTTTTCGACGCGGGCGCGACGCGGGCACTTCACGAACAAAATACTCGGCAAATAATTATCGCCGCGTGCAACGGGTTAAATTGGATCGAGCGGGGCTTTTCTGCGGATCGGAGCGCGTCCAAGGGTTGTCACACCCCCCTTCACTTTCCACCGCCCACTTGGTCGCGCGGGCTGAACACCGCCCTCGCGAGAGGTAGAGGGGGAAAGGAGATTGAGTCCTGTGACGGAACGAGACAAGGGCGCGGCGGCAGGGGGAGGTGATGGTGGAAACTGAGGCGATGAAGATGGTGGAAGGAGCGGCGACGGCTTGATGGTGGCAATTGCGGTAGTGGGTGTGGCCATGAAGGCTGTGATGATGGAGTGAGTGAAAGAGGAGTGAACTGGGTGGTAGAGTCGATGATAAGGGTGGTGGTGGTGGTGGTGGTGACAGTTGATGAAGGGGGTGGAAAGGGAAGAGGCTGTGGAGTTGAGGAAGTTAGAGCTTTTGTTGGTAGTTGTGTTGGTGTTAATGATTTTGATTGATCGTCAGAAGCAGATAAATCTACGAGTATGGTGAGAAGTGCAATTTGTTCAAGTTTTATTGAGCTTTGGGATTTTTGCTCCAACTCATATACATTTACGTTGAAAAATGAATATTAATATTGCTGTTGTTAGTTGTGTTCGTGTTAATGTTGTGTCACTGTTAATTGTTGTGCCGGTGTTTATTGTTGTGTCGGTGTTAATGATTGTGTCAGTGTTAATGGTTGCGTCAGTTAATGGTTGTGTCGGTGCTAATGGTTGTGTCAGTGCTAATGGTTGTGTTTGAGTAGATGGATAATTATTATATGTTTTGTTGTTATTGTTGTGATTAATACCTCCTTTCTTGTGAGAAATACCTCCTTTCTCTCCTAGTTGGTGAAAGGAGCGTAGCGAAATTTGCGTGGTCAGACGGAAGAGCGGGCCTGATGGCCCGAGTCTCGCCACGTAAAATAAGGCCAATTCAATTCAATTCAATTCAATTATTGTCAATAAATGTCATTGTCAATAATTATTGTCAATAAGGCAAATTCAATTCAATTCAATTATTTTTGTGATCATTGTTGTTATTGGTGGTATCGCTGATAGTGAAGTTTGATGAGTTTGCGAATGCAAGGAGGTGGCGTTATTCTGACGACAATGACAGCGACGGTGGAGGCGGTCGCGGTGATGGTGGCGATGGATCTCGTAAATGCTCACGCAATAGCAGCGGCGGCATTGATTACGACAGCGGCGGAGCTGCGGCGATCTGCGGGGGAGCGTCGAAAAGGGTGAGTGCCGCTCAAGGGGCGCGGGCGGCGGCGGCGGCGGCGGCGCGTTGCCCTTTTTGCCAAGACAATGCCGATGCGCGTGTACGCGCGCCCTTTTACCCGCCGCGCGTCGCCTCGCGTCGCGTCGCGTCGCGAGTGCGTTATCGCGGAAGAGCGCGCGCGGCTGCGAGTGACGCACGTCTGGCGGGGTGGGGGAGCGGGAGGGGAGGGGAGGGGTGACGAGCGGAGACCCCCGATGGGACTTGACGGCGACGTTTGTTTGACTGTCGAATGTTCTTACGCGGTTCGCGGTGGCGCTCCGAGTGGGAGATGAAGGGCGCGCGGCGAGTGAAGAGTGGAATTAGCGGCTGAAGGGAGCTCTCTGCGTACTGCCGACGACGACAGTCAGTTGAGAGAAGTTTATACTACAGGTACTCCTGAATAGCGGTGTTGCCGAAGTAGTTTTGAGATGGAAGTACAGTAGTCGAGTTGAAGTACGGTGTCTCGAAATGCGACACACAGCTTTACCATGCCAAAACTGACACGTTGTTCTTCATGCAAAGTCATTAATAATAACAATGGACCTGTCTTACTATCAACATGCATTAACAGAATTAGAAGTGATTTTATTAGGCTATGATAGTTGATTGCTGCACAGTGAGATATACTAGAACAATAACCTATAATGAAAATGAGAACCTTCATTTAGTATTTTCTCTAGAGTAATTTTCGTAATCAAAGACGATTATCTAATTCTGTTCGTTTAATTATGCTTCTGACAAATAGTTCATGAATAAGGAATAGTTTTTAAATGTAAATTACTATTACACATTAATTAATTAACTAGCATGTGAGAAAACTATTTTATTTTTTATCCCATTGCCGGATCCTCTGACATGTGTTATACGTATTGTATCGTGAGGAGCAATGCCCATTACAGTATTTATAATTTTGGTGCAATTTAGATAGCCAAAGAATGTAATCAAATTCGTAAATTAAGAACCTATATTTTAAGTTATTGGAATCATTGTGAATAAAGTTATTCAGTAGTATAGCTGTTGGTCAAGAAACTATGTAGAATCAGGGAGGGGAATTTACTGGATTTCCGCGTATCATTTTGGAAATGGGCATAAAACCTATGGAGCGAATAAATCATAGGAAAATTTAATACATTTAATAAAAACAATATGATAAAATTTATCTGATTCCACGTGCAACTGTATTTAATATTACAATGCTAATTATATCTATTAAAAAGATTCGTGTAATATTAGAAATTAATAATTATTATGGTTGATTACATAAATTCCAATGCATTTACGAGCATTGAGCCATTATTATTAATAACATACGTACACATCAATTTTATTAAATACCGAGAATATTAAGATAATTAGAATTTACTATATACACAAGATTTTTATTTAAAGCTGGGAAGGAGTATTTTATTTAAAGCAGGAATCAAGTTTTAAAGTTTTTAATGTCCATTCTTGGGGCATTCAAGGGATTTGCAATGTCACTTGGTATTTCCCCTCTTAGTTTCACAGAAGTCATAGTAATCCTCTAACGTGCTTCTCACACTACCCTAGTTTACTCTCGAGATTTCTCTATTTCTTGTTGTCTATTAATGCCATTGCCCCTATCACATAGCCTGTATCTCATTTTTTGCATTTAACAATGTTGTCTAGTGGTAGGTTGGTAGACTCCTAAGAACAAAGTGTTAATTTCCACAGACATTTTCGGGAAGTCTTCTGTATATCTCTTTAATTTCTCTTAATTTTTACTTCTTCGCTACTGCTTTTGCAGCATAGTGAAAATATTGTTATGCTGCGGGGGGAAACGGCGAATTATTGACAGAAAAACGCTATCTTCTGGGTCCTGATAAAGAAAAGTGGAGAAATCGTGACCCTACACCCAGTAAATTACTTCCTTTAGCACGACCTGTAGCAAAACGACTGTCTGTCTCTTCCGTGTGAGTGTCTGCCGTCTGTCCGTGAACAACGCTAGAAGCTTAACCATTCAGCCTATTTCTGAAAAATTGACATTCTCCAATCGATCTAGCGGATGTCGTGGCCTCTTGAATATGAAGCCCAAGTTTTCATTTTCTGGAGGGTATTTTACACGATGCTCCTTGGACATTTTCAAAAAGAAAATATTCAAGACATCTTTAAGTTTTGTTGTTGGATAGCGTAAACGACGCTTAAGACAACAGTGCAGGACTCATTTACGTTGAAATTCCTAAATTTTTTAAAATTGCAAACAATTTAAATTTGGTATCTTCCTACTTTGAGAATTATGAAGATTTGTTTTTCTTAATAAAATCTGTTCATCAAAAACATATTTTCAAATTAGTTCATGTTCAGTTTTTCCAAATTATGAGTAATTTTTGTGTAATTTTGCGTCAAGAAACAGGGAATTTTAAAAATTTTAAACAATTATTTTATTAAATAACGCTCCATAATTTTTCTTTAACTTTTTCACGTGTGAACGAAAGAATGATAAAGAAAGTGGTGTTGGTGCCATTTTCGTCCTACCTTCTGTATTTTGGAAAACTGGAAAAATAAATTTATTAAATCTAATTCGAGTCTGGACGCAGTAGACTCCTAGGTATCGGTTGCCATATCACCCCCTCACGCTTCCAATCCTGGCTAAGTCCCCCTTTCCCCACACCGCCTCGAGGAGGTCGCTCGAAAAGGGGACGCGCTGTATGTAAATTCAAACGACGCGAACGCACCCCGGTCCTGGGCCTCAACCCTCCCAGACGGATGGCGTATTAGCTGCAGGAATCTATTACACCGCTCGTCGGGATTAGAAAAATGGCGTCTGGCCAAGGATTTCAACGTCACGGGGCGAGGGCGTCGCCATTTATCACCGCGTGCCGGCGCCACCGTCGCCCCGAGGTCGTCCCTGGCTGCACTACACAGCCCCCGCTGCTGAATTAATAAGTGTCGGGGGTGTGTATAATGTCGTATAGGGAGGAGGGGTATTGGGAGGCGCGCGATATTTGTATTTGGGCGAGGGTGGAACCGAATTGCAGCGGTCGTTCTATTGAACGATTTAGAGGATCCGCCGTGATCGAAACGCTCTGTCATGATTCCCATGACAGCGTGGGTATCTGCAGCCGATCGCGGCGAGGGGCGAAACAGTCGGTAGGGTAGGGGAGTGGGGGTGGGGAGAGTTTCGCTCTGCGTGAAAATCAGTCGACTGGGACCTGTGAATCGAATTTCGATCAAAGCCTCCTCGGCTTGGCCGGGGTGTGTTCGCACAGATTTTAAAAGAATACCCGCCAAATCTGTTTAGAATGTGTTGCATTCTTTTTATTTTAGACACTGAATACTGATTCAAAGGGATGTGATGTCTTTCAATGAATTTACAGTTCGCAATGACAGAAATATGTCGGTTCTTTCGTATAGGTTCCAGATGGTTTCGTAAAATGTGGTTAATATGTAAACAAAGCTAACAAAAAACTGTATTTTAGAGTGATTCAAGTTTTAAAGAAAGCGAAAAGACATATTGTACGTTTGCGGACTGTGAATGTCGTTTTTAAATGTTATCTAACGCCTTTCTTTGGTACCATAGAAAACTATTCTTAATTATGAATTACTAACGTCCCCAAATTAATTGTTGGCTTCGCACCAAAGTCCTATGATCGTTCATTGATAACGCTTTGCCAGATTATTGAATAAATTCGAATGAAGGAAAAGTATCCAATCAAAATTTCCAGAATAAATATTTTACAGCATTTTATATTAAAGTTTACTGTACTTTCGCCTGAACTCAACCTTATATTATACATTCGTCATTCTAGGTGATAGAGATGTTGAGATTGTACTCTGTTTAGCCAGATTGATTATGTTGTTTCCGGACGTGTCAACTACTGTACTATAAGTCCCGTAAGGGTAGTTCATGTAATATATTGGCAAGATGCGATGTGTGTTCCCCTTTGGAACCGCTGTCAGATCCGACGCCGACATACACGTCAACTTGCGCCGTTTCCTTCTCCTCGTATCTTGCTCGTCAATTTCGCCCATGTGTGTCAGTATAAATCCCAGTTCATGTATATGACTGTGCCAATGCGTCATTCATTTATCAATCTTATTTTCTTACGTCACCGCGTCTCGACAATCAGTGGTGTTAACGCACTCTGAAGCCAACCAAGGCTTTCATTCATCAACAATTCATAAAGAAACCTGATTTCCGAATTTCCCCCCCAAAATCCCTTCCAAGTCTCTAGATTGCGACAAGAATTCGTAAAAAAAAGGCAACGTACAAATGAATCGGAATGAGCAAGCCCCTAGTATTGATACAATACAACATTCGACGATAATAAAAGAATCCCTCGCATAAAAGCCCCGCAGAATGGCTTTTTCTCCCGATCGCGGTAACAGGATGAGGAAAAGGGCAGCGTGAGGAAGCACGAGGGGGAGCCGGACGAATAAAACGCGAAGAGGATTATGTTATTTATTGATCGAGTGCACAATGCCGTTCGTTATTGCAGCGCCGCAGGATTTACTTTGCCGCTCCTCGCACAAACACACAGGCACCGCGCCACGTGCTCGTGTTGGCTCTGGAGACGAAAACACGCAATACATACGACTTCCCTCGATGCGCGGGGCGGCCCGGAGAGCGGAGGGGAGAGGAGGGGAATTTGGCGACGAAAGCTGGGGGAGGAGGAGGTCGGGTGGAAACAGGGAGATGCCGGCGGAGAGCGACGAGGATGTCAAAGAAGGGCCCGCGCGAAAGGAAGAAGTAACTGCGGAGACTGCGAAGAGCTACGCCACGTTGCCGAGGATATATTACTCCAGAAAAGCGCAGGAAGGTGCATCAGAGGGCAATAACACGAGAATAAAGTTGCCGCGGAAGATGCTAGAAATGCTTTGAAGGAAGGAATTCCGCAAATGGATCGATTCGCCTGGTTTGGGAGTGCATTCCTGAGGAGGGAGGCTGTTAAGAATGAAGGATGTATTAAAGATTTACCTCTGATCATGTCTGTACAACTACCTCCCACAGCTTAGTCTAACTTCTTACAGAATCTTCTCTTCTTACAGATTGTAGGAGATAAAAGTATTTCAGGATGTGTTGCTCTCAAGTTAGTGGTTTACAAGTAGGCAGTGGCCTCTTGCCAGTAACTGGCAACCTCAACTGGTACGTTCACTGGCAACGTGTATATCAGCCTTCAGTCATTGAAGATGAATTTTCCATTGGGTGAAGAAAAACACTATTTGCTCTAATTTCTTTGCTCAGATAATGTAAGCAAAACAGTATAGAAATGGGCAAACATTCTAACACTAATATATTTGATTTTTCAAACACTCATTAATATTAATACCAACCAACTAAATATTGATTAATACAAACGTTTTAAATGATATCGTAAAATTTTAAAATATAAAATAAAATAATGAAGAAAAATTAAAAGAACATATTTACTATAGTATAAAATTCTTGTCCATAAGATGTTTACTCTCATTTTCACCACTTTCCAGTTTTAGAAGGTCTGGTCATTGTTGGTATTAAGTTGCTGATATTGACACTTCAGTAACTGGTGTCATTCCGAAGTGAAGAGCATGAAATGGATAACATATTATCCCTCGATTGTTGTAAGAACTAGGTACTCGTGTACATAATGATTACAATCTACGTTGATTTGTTTCATATATAAGGGGCCGTATTAATTACGATTAAGCCTCGAACTTAACATAAAACTTGCACCACATTTTGTACGTCACTATGGAACTTGAGTCCACCCACTCGGCGTCATTTCCAGAATTTCTATAGGCAATTATCGGCATTCCAATATTTCAGTTGCCGCGTAGCTCTGGACAAACGCACGCCAGACAGCTCATTGTTTTGCCGCGTCGTATACGTTCCACTCGATGAAGTAC
This sequence comes from Gryllus bimaculatus, assembly GCA_017312745.1. Lineage (NCBI taxonomy): Eukaryota > Metazoa > Arthropoda > Insecta > Orthoptera > Gryllidae > Gryllus > Gryllus bimaculatus. The sequence continues at coordinate 4,206,741 of BOPP01000042.1, forward strand.
TACATTCGTGAAACAGGCCTAACGTTATCAGGAACAGCATAACTAATACGGAACGCGCATTCAAACAGCGTTTTACGACGAAGACGCGGCGGGAGGGGGGCGAGCGCGGCCGACGGACAATAGGGAAGTGATTCCGAGCGTACGTGGATCTCGCGGTCGGCAGTGCTGCACGTGCCGGTCGTATAGATCGACGGGTTGCGCCACGTGCCCAACTTTCACGGTCGCCACACAGTGCGCCGTTCCCCGAAACTGGTTGGGCAAAATTGGATTTTCCCATTAAGTTCTTACTTTTATATTCAATTAGGTTCCACTGATTTATTAGACAATCATATTTATTTTAATCATACAGGTATTGCCTTATTACAACATGATTTATTCATAGTTTCTGAAGTTTACAACATTTCGGAGCAACCTGTATGATTAAAATAAATGCGATTGTGTATAAAATCTATGGAACCTATTTTAATACGAAGATACATTACAGACAATCCATACGACTACTAATAAAGTTGTTACTTGTTTTCGTTCGCTAAACTGGTTGCGCAAAAATTGGATTTACCCACTAAGTTGTCATTTGTTTATGTTCGCCGAACTGAATTTTTCGATGACGTTTAGTGATAGTTTTTGATGAAATCGAGTGGTGAGGGTTTTCTTCTGATGTGAGAGCTCGACAGTTGACAGTTTGCCTTGAAGATTTCAGATCATTCAAATCATAGTCATTCTGCCCAAGGATCAAACCCTGGTGTCCTTCTGTACACCCACCACTGCGTTCCCGAGACAACAAAGGGTTTGAACAGTTTTCTTGGATATGGCTTGATATGTGCAATTCAAAGGAAAAAAACAACTATGTGTAAGTAAGGATCCCCGAGATACGATTTCTGTTCGGAACGAAAAAAGCTTTCAAAATCTAAAGTTAAAAAATTCCTGTACACAGTGAGTAGGACACATTATGAATGACTTGAAGGGATTCGAACCTAATTCCGGTGAAATTTTTAAACGCAAATAATGACACTGTGCTGACAACAAAATATTTCACATAAGAACATTTATCACTAAACTGATCTCAACGATCAACTTTACGAGATAATTTGACTTGTAAACAGGTATCTTTTGGACAGGTGAATGGGTCAGTCGTTTTATGACATGCTTTGAAAGCATAGACGGAAAAAAATCGTTGAAGCAAATTTGCTATTGTAGACTGTATCACTCATGGGAAGGTTTGTGAAATAATATTTTCGAAAGGACACTTTTGTTTCTTATTCCAATTACGATTTTGATATCTCAATCCAATTAGGATTGCGTCATCCGCATTTTCCTGCATCCGGAGTAGCAATGCGACTTAGGTAGCAAAACAATTAAAAACAGGGCGTTGGGTGGGAATGTATCTCATCTCGGGCGTTCGACGAAGGTAGTATAAACATCGTTCGTTTGGATCGAACTCTTAAAGTACCATTGGCAATTATTTCGTATTTTAATTTTTACAAAATTTCGATGATGGTAATTTTTTAACACAAAACATAGAGCACAAAACGTAAAAACATCGATTACAAAACATTAAAACATCCATCACAATTCACTGATGTTAAAAAACATTGGCTTTAAAATATCGATGTTAAATACATCGATATTTGTATAAAAAACCTCGATGTTTTGAAAAAAATGGACATTTCATCTGTTGCATCCCTAATCCAGTTGGTTTGTGAAAGGGCCCACTGCGCGGGTGGGCGGGGAATGGCGCGGGAAGCGCGAGAGTCAATGACGCGTCGATGGGAGCGTGTCCGGCGGCGGCGCGCGCGTGCCATATGTGACGGCACGCGTGCAGGCGGCGGCGG
>BOPP01000042.1:4209533-4223120 GCA_017312745.1 Gryllus bimaculatus
CGGCGGAAGCGGTGGTGGTGGTGGTGGTGGTGGCAGTGGGGCGGAGAGTGCGACTCGAAATGCCGCTCGTGCACTCCGCGAAACTCACACGTGGACTGTGCACCGATCGTTATCGAACTCTTAACCTCGTGTTTTCAAAGACCGCTTAAAAGAAATGCGCAGGATGAGAATCTACTTCACAAACATCCACATTCTGATTTAAAGCGATGCACAGAGAGCAAAGTTTGCCATAACAAGTGTGCAAAAAGGAGAATATGTGATGCATGCAGAAATAAATGCTCGGAGTGACTTACATGCGAAAGGAATTTACAGAATGTGAAGCAGGTAAAAGAAGTGCCGGAGGGAGTTGTATGAACCATTGAAATCGGATCATCGGAAGGATACCGTCATGAAAATAGCAGTGTTCAATGGCCATAGAATATTTACACGCAATTGGTAACTGTAAATGTAAAGAGTTCTTATTTAAGTAAAAAAATTCTGAACTTTATCTTGTAATGCCTACATTAAAAAACATTTTTTACAAGGATGCAGCAACCTTTTTCACTTAAATGTGAGTTTTACAAGAAATGTTAAAATTCTGCTGTTAAGAAAGTGTTCCACGTACGACAATTTTTATACAAACTTTAGTTTTCTATTGATACAGCTGTACACTTTTAAACTGGAAGAAAATGTTTTCATTGCATTACAACAGAACATATCTGTGAAAAACGAAAATACATAAATATAAAATCATAAGTACGTATATAAATTTTATGGAAGAGAAATTAATTGTTTTTGTTCTCTAGTATAATTACTGTTTTGTAGATACGAGATATTTATTATTTATAAGCGTGAATACACAATTGAAGTCAAAATAAACGCTACAGGGTAATGCATGAATTTTGAATATGGGAGAGAGTAGAAAGCTTTACAAAGCCAAAGAAAACGAGAAAGTAAGGAAAATACACCATTTGTTTCAAATATCAAATGAAATTCAACTATCTAAATAAAAATCTCTTAAAACAATATGCAAATCACGTGTACGTAAGTAAACGCGTATGTCTGACATATTCTGCAATTCGAAATAGTGCGAATGATCACCTTTATGTTGCCGATGATTTGGAAAATGTCAATAGTTTTGTATATATTGCAAGAAAATTTCAAATTCCGTGTCTTATGCTGTAAAATGTTTCAGTTTCATAAAAGAGTTTTCCATGCAGTAAGCTGATCAACAACTGTTAAAAATAGGGATGATTAAGGATGATTCCTTTTGCCTTTTGAACCACAACCAGGAAAATTGCCTTTTGACCCACAAGGAAAGGTTTTGTTATTGAAAATGATATCATTTCTAGACAAAGCCACTTTTAAATTGCTGTGTTTTGAAATGATCAAGAAATTGTTAATTGAAATCCGCCAAAAATTGACGGTAACTGAGAAGAAATACGCAGAAGTGACTATTTTTTCAACCCAAATATTTTAAGTGAATCCCAGATTTTTCGAGCTATATTGCCTCTGTCTCAAACGTTATGTACAGTTGTTGTTGTTGTTTTTTTCACGATAAATATCAATTCTTTTGGTTTCAAATTATTTCTATAAATTAAACCAAGCATTGAGTTCAGTTCCTTCTTTACTGTTCTTGAAGCAATATCACCTAAGTATGGTAAGACTCTTGAGGAAAAAGAACCGGTAAGCAGACCACAATGCGTGATTTTTCAGATATATGCAGACAAAAATTCTCTAGCAAATCTCGTGGACACACACCTGGCATTTAAACGGTAGACACATCCTCATAAATACGACATCAGTTTTCTGTGATGTCGTTAGACTCAAGTGACGAGTCGTGCGGTGCTCCACACGACTGGATCTATTTAAGTAGAGGTAGAATGAAAATTACTTCTAGAAGTGGGGTCGAATGATTTCGTTTATGTAACTATTGCAGATGAGGCTTATTTCGGTAGTGGATTCATTATTAATAAAGTAGGAATGAGTTAAACCCACTCTCGTCTGTGTATTATTGCACCCTGTATGACGCCACACTTTCCTATCACCGCCGCTTTGACGTAGAAAACGTTCCCGTTCGCCCCGCCTCTGGCGCATTCTCATTGAATCGAATGTTCTGCTGACATGTGAGGGATCACATTTCTTCGCTGGAGTAAAATTAATACATTAATTACTTCGTGATTCGGAGGCGTCAACAGCTTAGGTCATTAGTCCCTAAAGTGAAGTGTACGTTTTCCCTGAGGAGGCGGTAGCGATCTTCTTCCATTGGATGGTGAGATCTGGCGCCTACACTTCAGCTAGAGACGTTTTCTTCAACCAGGTATCTCTCAGCAGCGAGGCACCGCCCCATCCAGAACATGCATTGTTATCCCGACACGAGCAGTAGTGTAGTTCACGTCAGTGTAAGTGTGTGTGATTAAGGCGTGAGGGCAGGGCAAGGACGGGTATTGTTTGGCATTCCCCAAGGAAGGGTACGGAAGGTTAATTAGGGTACTGCTCCGGCATTCGCCGGGTGTTTATAATAGAAACCACAGAAAACTACTAATAAGGGTAGCGGGCCGCTCCAGTCACCTACCTACGAAGCTAGTGGCAAAAATTCCGTAACCGACGGGGCCTCGAACCCTAGAACCTCCGGGTGAGAGACTGCAGTGACATCAGTAGATGTTCCTCAGCCTGTGGCTGGTGTAAATATTGTGACGTAGTGAAATAAGAAAATAATTTCAATAACAAAAGAAAAATAATATATTAAAGATTATGTACAGTTCAATGAATTTGCTAAGATCAAACACTCCGGACCTTTCTTTCAGACCTGCTTACGCGCAGACAATACAGCCACGCGTGATGCGAGCTTGTCCGGACTCCGTCGGTGACAATTACGTCACATGGCCTGACGCATTTAACCCGGTCGTGGGACGTGTGCTACAGCACGCGAGATCGTCTGGCCCTTACTCTCCGGACATCTCGCCACACTCCTACACTTCTCGATACACGTAAGCTCCCCGATGCAACTGAATGAGACGCGGGCGCAGATGGCGCGCGTTAAATGTGAGGCTGACCCACACTGTTCCATAGATAGGCTGGCTGGTGCAGCAGCTTTGGGTTTTACGCCCAGAGATTCTCAGGTTGGCACCATAATCGAGGCTCGCTTGGTAGCATCCTCGGAGTTTACAGCCTACGGTATTTTTGGCTCTGCGGGCTCTACCTGAGTCACGCAGAGCGCAAACTCCGGAAATTCAGGCTCAACCCTTCTCCCGCAGCGTACTTTCACCAACCTAACGGTTCTGGCCCTCGTGTTAACGACGCCACAATATGCTTAGTCTTGCAAAGTAAGAACGTGGCACGCAATTTAAAACGCGAGGAAGCTGACTTTCAGAGGTAAGAAGATTTAAAACACAATGGATGCCGTATATGTTCTATTCCCGTTGGTGGAATAAATACATAATTCTGTTTCAGTCAGAGGCCAAATCCGACGCAGCTATTCTCATGCCGTAGAGAAACTGCCACTGTAGGGTTTTGGACTTGGAACATTCTGACTGCAAAGCTTCTGCTACGAATTCACCTTTGAAACAATGCTATTGCACCGAAGTGAATACCTCTTGCTAATTCTACATTACGAGTATTTCAATTTTCCATCAACAGAGGGAGCCAGAGGCAGCTTGAATAGAAGACAATCCGTGTTCGTGGAATTGGAATATTGCAAATGTGACCTAGATTCGAATATCTTGTTGCTTTATTTCCGAAGTTCGCTAATAGACAGAAGGTAACGTATGCGAGAGCAAATAGACTAAAAGGTGTCACAACGCACAAGATAATCTCTTCCACAACAATTAATGTTTTCACTGTTGCATATTTCTCATTAATATGTGACAGCAATTCAGTTCATTTTAAAATGAACCAACTCGCGTACATAATGGTTGAAGCACAAAAACGTTTTCACTCACAAAGAATCGTCATTATCCCAATGTTTTACTTCGTTTCTTGCTTTTGTATGCACTGTTAATTTTGCTACAAGTTCATTAAAATGTTTCTAGGTTAGGGATTATCGTAATATCATATGAGGATTATTGCAAGAACATTTAGTATTTTATTGCCGAACCAGAAATTGCTTCCCCTTTTTTTTAAATTTCAGGATTGAATTTCTAGTTTCCATTGTAACCCCAATGTTTATTGAAATTCTGAAATTGTAACCATAATGCTTATTAAAATTACGTAACTACAATGTTCATTGAAACTGTATGTTAATTTTCCAGATGAACCACGTCCTTTTGTATCATCGTAATAAATTATTCTGCGTTACTGCCTTATAATACATTCCCCTGCAACTTACTTAACCACACTGCCAGAGGGGGTGACGTATACTAAATAACTCCAAGTGCTGTTAGATGCATCATGAAGTGTACGTTTGTGGACACTTTATGCAGTCATTCGTCTTCTGCTCTGATCTCGGTTATCTCGATGTACTTCTTGATCGTTGTGTGCACTGCTGCCTCGAAGTCATCTCTTACAAAACAATTTATTTGATATACATCCACTGTGCTCAACGCCATAATCATAGACATTCCCTCCCGCCTATCCTTCCTGTTTCTTATTTCACATTCGCAACAGGCATCATTCTTTCAATAGTATTGTCGCCGTTAAAAGTTACGTAATATAAAAGGATACATGGATTGATTGATTGATTGATGATTCCGGGCACGCCAACTACTAAGGTTGTTGGTCCCGTAAATATTGGGCATGCTTTTATCGCGGGAGGAAGCGGTGATCTTTCTCCATAGAATGGCGAGATTCGGTGCCGACCTACAAGTTTGTTTTTCGTGTTTTCCCAACCAAGTACCTCCCACCAGCGGGACACCGCCCCAATTGGCACACGATCTACGCTCCCGACTGATCACCCGGCATGTGTGGTAGGGTAGCGCATGCATACCCTACCCGCTCCGAGACGGTCCGCTGACAACTGCGCTGCTGGCTCTGAGCCAACTCAGCCAGCCGGCGTGGGCGTCAGGGAGGGGAGCGGTCCCGGCGGGGGCGGGGGCGGTAGGTTCCCAGTGGCATCAGCAGCGAAAGCCGCGCGATGTACGCAATGTATGGAAATGGTATGCGGCCTCGGCGGATAGACGCCCCATCAGACAGACGGCTGCGTCCTCAGACAGCGGTTACAAGCAATTGACATGCGCTGCAGAGCAATTAACACGGCTGAATTATAGTCCTCGGGCCGTCGCCTACGCACTCCCACATTTTCCAACCCAAGTTCTCTGCGGATCTCTAGTCATGTGCTATTAACAGCAATTAAAAGCAATGAAAACGCTGAATCTTTAATAATATACGCTATTTATTGGCTTGTGCTGTTGTTTCTCTACAAAAGTGGTGTTGAAAACAATGTTTTAATCTTGTTAGTTTTACCTCGATAAAGACTTTTGTATGAGGGACTTGAAGGTAATTTTTGTTACTGAAAGGTGAATAAAGAATGAAAATTCAATTATGGACAATACCAGGTAAAAATACAAAGAAATTATTGAACTGAATTGGATATTGACAGCTTACCATGTAGTTTCTGTAATTAAATGCTACGGATAATACAGTTGATGAGTATAAAAAGTCGTAAGAATGGTATCGGTATAAAATCCTAAAGCGATCAAAATAAATGCACCCGAATACAATACAAATAAAAACTGTATAGAAAAAAATATTAGAAATGTGACATATTTCAACATTTTTTACTTGAATTGAATGAACGGTTGACAATTACTAAAGACACTTTACATATAAATCTTTTGAGTTTAACAATTCGTGCTTTACATACAAAAAACTACATTAATCGAAAAAAAATCTCGCGACTTATGTAATCCTGCAATGAATCCGTTTCCGAAACACAATCTTCCCGATCTTATTATCGCGTTAAATTCCCCCTCTGCGCACAACACTGCCTAATCGCAAAAATTGAAAAGAGGTCCGAAGTCTTATTTGCGCTATTCATTTCCGGTAATCCTTCGAAGCCCTCGCGCTAAAGCGGCGATATAAGCGGGCCCGAAAGAATGAAATCCCCTGTGCAACCACGTGGACTTACCGACCCCTCTCCCCTCTCCTGGGAGCTGTTTTGGTATACCCACTTTCCAGAGCTTACAACGTCGAATTTAGGAGCTCTAAAAACTTAACGTTCGAGGTTCTTTAACGCTTTCTTTAAATGAGTAAAACCGCTATACTCCCTTATTAAACCTTTTTCTAATTTAAATTTTCGCTTGAAAAAAGTTTCTGATGTTTTCATTACTTCAATATTTTCCCCGTAAACCCCAAAGTGGCACACCCATAACTGAAGAAGTCCGGTATCACTATCAATAGTTGCTCTCTTACTTAGCATAGTGAGTGGTTCTCTCAGCTGCTCAAAAGTGTTCTTTCAAAGTTTGACAGCAATCTATCTAATAATTCAAATATATTTGTAGAATAAATATACGCACGCGTGCTCCCACACATACACACATTCAAACACCGCCAAATGCTACAGATTCATGGGATTTACATTCATAGACTAAGCTTGTATATGAGACATAAGTGTTCTCAATATGCTTTTAGAAGGAATATAATGCGTTTAACAGGATTTCTATAAGATTAGAAGCCGATAGAGAGCACTAATGCCTCTTAAACATTCTAGACCCATACTTGTATACATTGACATACCGTTTGACAGAATGTGAGTGATTTGTGTGTGGTGTAGTGTGAGAGGTGTCGCGTGAGTGGTGTCGCGTAAGTGGTGTCGTATGAGTGGTGTCGTGTGAGTGGTGTCGTGCGATTGGTATCGTGCGATTGGTGTCGTGCGATTGGTGTCGTGCGATTGGTGTCGTGCGATTGGTGTCGTGCGATTGGTTCGTGCGAGGTGTCGTGCATGGGTCGTGGTAGTGGTGTCGTGCGAGTGTTCGGCGAGTGTGTCGTGCGAGTGGTGTCGTGCGAGTGTGTCGTGCGAGTGGTGTGCCGTGCGAGTGTGTCGTTGCGAGTGTGTGTGACCGAGTGGTGATCGGCAGAGTGTGTCGTGCGAGTGGTTGTCGTGGGGGCGAGTGGTGTCGTGCGATGTGTGCGTGAATAGTGTGTCTTGATAGTGGTGTCGTGATAGTGTGTCGTGATAGTGTGTGTGCGATGGTGTAGTGCGATGGTCGTCGTGCGAGTGGTTCGGCGAGGTGGGGTGGTGTGTGTGTGGTACCGTGTGTGTGATGTCCTGTTTGTGTGTCGTGTGTGGTGTGTCCATGTGTCGTGGGTCCGCGTGTTGTAGGTGAGTGTGAGGTGTGTCGGCCTACGGTACGAGCATGTGGTGTATGCTTATAAGTTCCTTAAAAACACTTGAACCACTGGTGCGATCGTTCTCAAATTGTGTAAGAACACATTTGAGCAGTCGAGAAAAAATAGAGAAGGGTTCACGACCCCATTTCGTAACACAATCTTTGGTTATATCGTTTTTTTTGTACATGGAATCGAAGCCATCCGCAATGAAACGAGAGCGCAGCATAGTTGCCGGACGCTGACGTATGACACGGATGACGCGGGCGGAGTGGGAAGGTTAAAGTTGGCGGAATGGGAGGGGCGGGAAATAAATGTCCGAGCAATAACGCTGAGTTAGCTTTGTGAAAAACAAATATATAAAATAAATAGCACACCGTTATTTATATGTTTTTTGTGAACAATCTATATATCGTTTCGAAGATTAAATCTATCTTTAAAAAAGTAAATAAGACAGGGTCGACGAAATCGAGTACGCAGAAGTATTTAAATCTGATCAATTCTCTTTGTTCACAAACCTACTTTTTACCCTGCACAGCATTCAAATCTGAACTCTCCTATTTTCTTGTTACAGATGACTCGTCCGCTTGTTCTGAAATGCCATACCGCGGTGACAACACCAGCAGTGGGACAGCCCTTGTACGGGCATCGCCATTCCGAATGTTACCCTCGCCACGCGACGCGCTACGTAGAGTTCTGCGGCACGTTTAACCCCTAACTGGAGCACCAGTGTCCTGTGAGCCTTCATAATTTCTTTTGCTGAAGAATTGTGCTGCAATGAGTTCCACGCAACCGAGACTCAAATATTCACTTCACTGTTTTGACTAACCTGTTTATTGTTTGCCCACGTTTTGATTAGTGTTACGGTTTTGCTGCTGTAAAATTATATATTTGAAGGCAACGGTAAGGATCCCAAAGCCCCTTGTGATCCATTAGTCTAAGTAATTTGGCTCTGTGTAATCTTCTTTGTTGCATTTACAATTGTTGTTAGGAAAACATTAATTTATTAACATTATTTTATATAATTTTAAACATTATTTTATATAATTTTAAACATTATTTTCATAATTTTTACATTGATAATTTTTAATTTACTATAACATTATTTATTATTACTCTTAATTTTAACATTATTTTATATAATTTTTTATTTTTGAATTTCTAAATACTCGAAAGTCTCTAAAAATTTTCCCTAAGTTATTTCACTAAAATATAGTACAAAAAGGCATATTCTTATACATTTCATTTCAGTTCAAAGTTAATTTTAAGTCAGGGTCTCCAGAATCTTGGTGCTCCACTTACGTAATAAAAAAAGGTGTTGCAGATAAGGGTTAAGGTCACCGAGAGTCACCTGGCCGACTGTCACCGAAGACGAAGTGGTGGATGAGAAAAAGATAGAGAAAAGTGGGATCAGAAGAATAATGATAACAAAAAATAATAAAAAGAAAGTATAATGCAAGGTGATTCACTTCTGAGCGATGATAGAATTCAGTATGTTTTTTTCAATGGTGACATCGTTTCCTCCTGTCAGTTTGAGAGCAGTTACTTAAAAGGTGAGAGGATATCCGCGCGTCTCTTAAGACAGAACATGAGTTCATTCAAACGGCATCCCATCATCACTGAATAGAGGTACAAGTTTGAGTTTCTGAGACCAGCATTGCCAGTGTTCCGCATAAACTCTGACCGGGGACACTACACCAGGTCGATTTCCGAGAGATCGAATTACACTGGTTGATTGGCTGCCTGGAAGAGAATTCAGGAGAACTTACTCTGATTCGTAGTTATTCTGTGTGTTCTCGAACAATATTAGCGATGTCCACCCTAACCAACGGGCACATAGCGTCTATCTTCTTTCTTTTTCCTTGACGTATCTTTACCTCTGGAGACTTACACATACTTACAAGCTAAACACAGTGGCATGTTTAAATCGACATTTCGAAAGATTATCGGGATAGTAGAGATTAGACTGTTGAAGATATTCGGGGGATTACTAGAGGGAAATGCTATAAGCAAAGTGCATGTTCGCCTCATCTCCCATCCAGGTAGGAGGAACACCCCATCTCGAGATCATCAATGACGTGACCAAAGCGTTGACGCTACATGTTAATCGGTTGTGTCCCAGTCAAACAATGAGTTTCCATGTGCAAGGTTCACACAGCCATTGCGAGAAGAAGTAATTAGGACAGTGAAGTATATAAGATATATAAACAGAAAAGAAATCGAAGGAAAGAAAGAACATTGATGCAGCGATTAGACTTATGCTTCCATCTTTTAATCTTGCATATGAATCTGTGATTCATGAGAATATTTGTGGATAAATTAGCGAAATTGCAGCAGGTTTATCCTCGGGGGCACTCGTTCCCTCTATACACATTCTCTCGTCCACCATACATCATTGTTCATCACCGCTCTTCCCGCCTATCCATTCGTATGATCCTCCACGTTTGTCGTAAGGTTCGTAGGAAGCAAATCAATGGTATTGTAGTTACTGAATGTATTCGAACTCCACAACCCACATAATAGACACGGAAAATGTAGGATGTTTTGTGAATTGTGTGCTATTTTCTTAAAATATGACTGTCCTCACACTCTCATCTATCTTTAAGCGGATTAGCGGTTCGCAGCAACTAGTTAATGTGGCTGCGGCCCACTTTCTTCATTTATATGCATCAACCCACCGTCCCCCCACAGTTCACCCCAGTCCAGCTCAGTAGACAGAAAATATCATGATCAGGATCCAAAACATAAAGTGTATTCTAAGGCGCTGTTGGGACAATGATCAATGTACCCCCAAATAAAATTGTTAAAGAGGAGCTGATTAACAATAGTGCACACATTTTCTAAACTCTGAGGTCATCTTCATCAACCCGCATGCCGTCATTACACACAGAAGGACAATAGTTGCCCACGGCATGCGGCAATGCTGTCGGAGGGGAACGCCCGTATTGTCAGCTATTACAGAGCCGCATCGAGGGCTGCGGGGCAGGGCGCCGGGGCTGGGCGTGGGCTGGGTGGCGTGGCGTGGCGTTGCGGGGCGGGCAGCAATATTGGCCTACTCTCCTAGACTCCATTTGACCAAGGGACGCGCCCAGTCGCGTCGCATCGCCTGACTTGACGCGTGCGCGAACGCAGAGGACAGCGTTCGGCCTCCACGCACAGAGCCCCGCCGCGTAACCGACGTGTGTTATTGTCGGTGGTGTATGAGATTATGTTCTCACTTCAAGGGGAAGACAGGATCGGAGAACTGAGGATTGGAACGCGTTCGTCGGGGGGATCGACGATTGAGCAATAATCGAAAGATGTCGGTCATATGTAGATGATAATTGCTTTGTTCTCATGATTAAAAATCTCGTCTCTGTTTTAGCTTCATAAAAGAGGGAAACTTAGATTATAAAAGATGGAAGAGAAAAATATACGCCATATTATATTTATTTTGCATCATAGAGTATTTGCATAAATTAGAATTACTTTTGTTGGAATCATATTACTACGACGTTGGTCCATGTCAGCCATTGTTTTTTCTTTATGTTTCATGTAGTGAAAAGAGTGGCCAGTGACACATGATGAAAGGTAATTTGTGAGGACTGATCACCAGTGTTCCAGAAGCTGATTGCGTATGTCATAGGCTGCTCTTTATACTATTTTGTGTGTTGCTACGTAGTGAATTTGCCATCCTTTCATTAGTTGATTTCGTGTTCTGAGTGACATAAACAGTTAGATGAAGCCTGAATTTAGCGAGTATTCTACAATTGGCCATCAACATATAAATTTTTTGAAAGCTTTAAGGCACGGGTGCATGAAGTTTATTTTACTATCTGAAAATGAAAAACTTGTCAAATTTCTTGTATGTAACCCAATAAGGCTTCTTAAAAGAATATTCCAGAAAAATACATCGATAAATCGTTGTTAAGTTTTTCGCAAAAAGTATTATAGAGCTCGAGAGATTGTAATAGTACGTTATCTTTTTATAATAATCTACTGATTTATTTCATGTGAAAACACACAAACGCGAACAAATTATATTCGAGATCAAATCTACCGTTTAACCAGCTTAAACATTGTATTGAAATTATGCAGCCAAAGGGTTGTTCTTATAATTAATCTAAATTGCGTTTCCCCATTATATTAAGTACGTTTGTTATTGCCCCCCGTCGTTGCCTTGTATTCCCCAGAATTACATCAGAATCTGATATAGTCACACTACGTCTGCAGCGAATTGAAATGAAATATGTTTTGAAGCAAACAGAAATATATGAAAAATCTGTGAAAAACGTTGGACAGCACAAGGAAAACGTCTGCACCACCAATTAATTGACCCATTCATATTTTTAGCACCACGCCTTGTGTTGCTTACATTTATACTTGCCCCGGATCTAACACTGCAGAAAAAGATAAGTGTGTAGTTCTTGCCTCCTCCGCTGGCAGCGCGAGGGCAGCCAGGGGCGAAAGCCTCGCGGCAGCAACCTCCGCGCTGCCCATCTGCATGCCGACTCACCGAGCACCCCCAGCGCGCCGTGCGCGCCAGGATTCTTCGCGGCGGACCGCCACAACACAGAGTAGCGAGCTGGTGGTGGGTGGGCTGGATTTGGCGGTGAAGGAAGTGAGGTTAATAAACTGGTGAAGGAAATGGCGCAAATAGCGGTAGCTGAGTGGTTATTGGATGTTCAAAGAAATGAGTAGATGTAGAGCTAGAGTAAGTGGGGGTGGGTTGGAGGTTGATCTGGAGGATTGGAGGGATGGAGTGGAGTTGCGCGTGAGTTGGCGCGTTGGACGTTGGCCGGTGAGTTGTCGCGGAAGTTGCGCGGCGGAGTTGGCGCGCGGAGTTGCGCGCGGCGGATAGGCCTGGAGTGCGCGGTGGATTAGCTCGTGAGTTGCGCCGTTGGTAGTTGCAATCCGGTGAGTTTGCGCGGTGAGTATGCGCGGTGGAGTATGGCCGGTGAGTTGGCGCGGAGGTTGGCGGCGAATTGGCGATACAGTACAGGTCGTATGTAGTTGAGCACTTTAGTGACAGTGTTGTTATGTGTGGTGAAAGAGTAGTGTGTGTCGTTTTTAAGTTTAGTTTGCACATGGATATGCCACATAGGAGGGGAGATTAAATATGCTCGCGGAGATCTGCGTCTTAACGAGGTGCGAGACCTGCCAGAATGTCTGTACCTAGGAGTGATCAATACGATGTTATTCAAACACACATGAAAAGGAACATGACAAGTGTACATCATGGTGAGAAGTCTTCAAAGATATATTACCACGTGTGTTTGGTTGATTGTATTATACATACACATCCCAAAATGCTATTTAATAACTATGTGTATGTTATGTTGTGTTAGAGTGTCACTTAATAGTCACTAATCTCAGATATGTTTTCATTATTGCGCAAGGTATGATTTCTCTTTTCTAACGACGGAAAAATTCTTAACTCAGCTTGAAAGTGCTCGTGAATGTCGTGAAAGAAACATTCGCACGCTACTCGGACAGTCATTGCTCTGAAAAGCACGACATTATCAGGCTGACACGTCGCCTCTCATCCAACAACACGGCGTATCCCGGATTAGCCAAGAATCTATAGAGATCGAGTCGCGAGCTTTCGTTGATGCATTTTGTGTGGACCTGCTATTAAAGACGGTCCACACTTCGGATAGCGACCAGTGAACTACTCCTCTCAAATACCCAACAACTAATATGTCGATGTTCGCTCCTTTTATGGTCCAGAAGTCCGACAGCGATGAAGGGAACGGACTACGGTATGTTCGGCGTCGCGAATCGTAGCAACCGTCCCACATTATCTCGGGATTCATCGAGGTTGATCGATTCGCCGACGCGTGTGTGGTCCGCCTTAAGGCGAGGCGCGAGGCGCGCATTCTTCGTCTTGCGATTTACCCATGTAATGGAGCACTGATCTATTGACGTTCGCAAATAGTAGCATCACCCAGCCAAATAAGTAGCCAGCCAAGCACCAGGATTCGCGGGCAGAGGCTCGCTCCTCCTCGAAATTGCGAATGCGCGAGGCGCAGTGCAGGCGCGGGTCAGTGCAAGGGCGGCTGCAGCGCAGCATCGGTAGAATGCAGCGGTTCGCAAATTCAAATTTACGACGCTGGGGCCGGCGCTTACGCTAGGGCCGCCTCTATATTGCATGCGGGGAAGAGGCCGCGGGCCGGAGAGCGGCCGTGCACGACGCCCTTCGCCCGGAGGCCTCGCCGGCCCTAACGCGTTCCAGGCTCGGGCGGGGCGCACCGACTGCGCTGTGTGTGGACTGGCCGACTGCAGTTGCCTTCGTCGCCATATCAGAAAATGCTAACTAGTAGTGCAAACTAGAGATTAACAGTAGGCTCATTTACGTCGTTCAGA
>BOPP01000042.1:4251198-4261880 GCA_017312745.1 Gryllus bimaculatus
GTCGGGAAGTGTCGGGAAGTATCGGGAAGTGTCGGGACGTGTCGGGGGCCAGTACCACGTCATCGAAGACATATAATGTAAAATAAACAGCCGCAGCACGATAAAAAATGTAAAATCTGTGAGTCAATGAAGAAGAGGTAGAGACTTAAAAATATCCGAAAATGAAAGCTGTAATTTTCAATTGTATATCTTTAGAAGCACTTGGTAGTTTTTTTTCTTTTCTTTAATTAGTTATTAATAAACAAAGCATTCACCCTTCAAGCAATGCAGTCTCGAAAGTTAATTTATGTGTGTTGTATGTCTCTTTGACTCCTGCTTTTCCTCACATTTTTCCTATCCAGATCTGATCATACGACGAAATATTTTCTTACAAATTCGGTCTCATTGCAATTATGCCGCATGACGGGGAGTCTGGTGTTCGGATTCATAACAATACACAATACAAAATGAAAATAACTTCATGGAGTAAATTCAGAAAATCTTTCAATTCGTTGATATAAGAAAATCACCCAAATAGTTTTTAAAGTCCACCAACCATTCACAAAATTAAAAACGCTTAACGGAAAAAAATCGTACGTATGGTTTAGGCCTTAGTAGCGTTCACATGCAAACAGCAGGATGGACGGTTGTTTTGAAAAAACAACAAAAAACAACACTTTTTCGGTGTCAGGGAACTCTATAACGTATATTTTCGTTGAAAACTCGAAATCGAGTTTACGCGGCTTTACATATCTTTATCTATTCTACTTATATAACTGCATTTATAAGTATGTATACGAGAAAGTAATGCAATACAATGCGTATGGCATGCAACAGGGTGCACGTGTAGAGACGCCCAGAGCTAAATTCTCAGAATGATGAAAAATATCCCAAAGAAAACGGATTCAATTATTTACATATAATTTAAACCTAAATTAAAATATTTTGAAGGATGAACATTGGGCAATTTATTAAAAAAAATTGAGATAGAATTTTATTGAAATATTTTATTGTTTATATTTGAAGTAGAACTAACTTTGTTGAAACCTGAGATTCAGAACATTTCCCGAGGTCATTTCCAATAATTTCCGAGATTTAAAAATTTCGTTCTGTACAAACCAGCAGCACAAGTTTTGTTTATGCACTCTCCTTCACATATACAGTCAGATAAACAAACATTCAGGGCAGGTTTAGACATGTTGCATCTGACAAATCCTTTTCTAGATACAAAATTTGCAAGAAACACAGCGTATTTATCTATTATTAAACGCAAATTTTTAGTCAATACAATGGAAATGAAATGAGATGTGGATCGGAATATTAAATGGCACAGGTAAATTATCGTCAAAATGTGAGCTACTAATTTCATAGTTAACTGTGGGGTACTTTAAAGCGGACCCAAGACGTTCACTAAGTCGATTGTCATTTATAACAGAATAAGAGTCTCAAGCAACATGTCATTGTATTGAATTTGTTTTTAAATGTAAAAAACTGAAATCTAAATCGATTTATTCTCTTCTATACTGCCATACACTTAAGCTGAAGTGAAAAAATCAAGACGTGAACAACCGATGTTAAAATTCAGTGAATGCTTGAGTTTCAATTTCGATATATTTTATTTCGGTAGAATTTATTTTTCGTACATTTTTCCAAGCATAGTTTATTTAGAAAATTCAAATTAAAAAAGAAAGTAATCAGAGAAAAAAACAACGTTTCACAAAAACTCAATTCAGTAATTCCCTCCATCTTGACGAGTCTTCTCCGTTTTACTTAAAAGGTTTATTACCTCGGGTTTTATTGTTTCGCCCTTCATGTCAGTCTACCGCAGAATTTAATGAGGGAATGTACATTATTTTTATTCTTACGTAGATTTTTTTTTTTGCTCAAACTCCGCGCTCGCGGAATTACCTACTCGTATTTATCTTGCAAACAACATTTGCGGTGCGCGGTGCAATTATTTCAAGAAATTGTTCCGCCGAGGAGCGGCGCGGGTCACGATGACGACAGGCCCCGGGCGTCTTAAAGGAGATGGAGCGGACGCGAAGCGCGGACCCCAAGAACGCGTGGTCTTGCTGGCGAAAGCAGATGTACGCAATAAAATTGATTGATGCGAAACGGCATGGAAAGAGGTACAATTTTGTTAATTGTTACCACCTTAGTTAGTGATACCAGGCATGTCAATGGCTACGGTCATTATTCCCGTAAGTGTAGTCCATGTCTTACCACTGAAAAGTTGTGGTGGCGGTGGTGGTGGTGATCTTTTCCCATTGGATGGCGAGATCAGGTGCCGACCTTTCGTCGGCTAACGGGATTTTCCCCAACCAGGTGTCTCCCACCAGTGGTGCACCGCCCCAGCCGGGACATGCTCTAAGCTCTTGACTGGTGTCCCGGTATATGCGATAGTGTAGTGGTCAGAGGCTCTGAAGTGACATCACATGAGCCACATATGTCGGTCTTTCTCAGTCATTAGTTTGTTCACTATTATACCAAGGTTAGAATTGCTTGGTGCGAGTGAGTGGGTGAATGAGTATTGATTCCTTGCGCTGTAATGCTTGTGGGTGTAAGTAGAGGTGAAGATAGCACAGGGAAGAGCAAGGAAAGATCGTGCGAATTTCTTGATCTGTTTGTTAGCATACTGCTCCGGCATATGCCTGGTTTTGATCGGAGAAACAACGGAAAACTACCGATCAGAGCAGCCGGCCGCTAGACATCTCCGTAGACAAGGGCCAATTTTCACCTGGCTATCTAGCTTCGTATCGACATAATCCTGTCACCATCGGAACGCGAACTCTAGAACCTCCCAGTCAACGGGAAGAGGCACAGCAGTGACATCAATTGTGCCACACAAGGCCTTAATTTAAAAGACATTAGTTCATTCGATATTACGGCAAGGTTAGAATAGCTTGAAACGAGTGGCTGAATGAGTACTGATTCCTCGTCTATACAGAACTTAGGTTACAAGTCCCATAAGTGATGTGCGTGTTATAACCCGGTGGCGGTGTTCATACCCTTCTGGAACGTCAGATCTTGCTCCAAGCCGCACTTCGGCTTTCAAGGGGTTTTCCCCTTCAGGCATCTCCATCATTGGGGCAGCGTCCAGGTCGGGACACGCTCCCAACTGACCTCCCATGTTGAGATGTTGGGTAGTGTAGTGCACATACTCGTAAGTCTAAGTGTGTGTGTGTGTCTGTGTGTGCGCGCGCGTGTGTGTGTGAATGTGTGTGCGTGTGCCCTTGAAATTGCATAAGAGAAAAACCAATAGAAAACATCAATAAGAAAAGCCTGCCCTAAGATTTCACCTCCAAACATTAGTTGCTTTCGACCTACAGCTAAAAAGCTACTGTGGAACGGCTACTCCGCCACTGTCGGGTCGCAAAGTCATTTGAGGTTTAGGAATTGTCGAGACTTGCCTCCTCAGGGGCATCTTCGGTGAACACTGATTTTGAATTAAAAACGTTTTACATCACTCAAAATATTTTTAAAAAAATATTGTTTCCCAATCTATAGCTCTCCAATTCGATCCCTTTTTTTTCTTCCAACACCTCGCCCTATCAACAAAATGACCAAAACCCCTCGCTACCCTACCTCACTTCCCGCTCTCCTGTCATCCACGAGAATGTGACAACACGGACCGCAACGCGTCGCGACGCGAACGTTTTCACAAGCGGACAAACGCGCGTGTTTTTTCTCGGCCCAGCGCCCTCGCCGCGCAGCTCCGGCGCCCTTCGCCCACCGCCCGGGGCGAGCGCGGGCGCGGACGCGGGCGTGCGCGTGGGCGGGGGCGAATCCGGCGCCCTCGCGGCCACTTCCGAGGCAATTGGCCCCGGGAAAAGGGCGATTGGCCATCGCGCCCCCTGGCCCCGAGGCGCGCCACGCCGGTTGCCAGCGGACGCAGTGGGACGGCTGGCGAGACGCAAGGGCCAAAGCGGACACGATGATTAACCCTGCGTGGACCAATCGAGGGTCGTTTTATGTCCACGCAGTTTTAAAACTCCCATAAAATTGAAGGTACTGCGATTCAAACAGCTAGGTTCTTATTTCATGTTGGAAATACACTGAATTCTTCGGTTCCATAATCACAATCCAGTTAGTAACTGTCTCAACAAAATGATAGGTTAAGTCATCTAATTAAGTCAGAAACATGAGATGGGCTCTAATTAACCCCTTTTTTGTCTAACTTGTAAACGACGCTTTTATAGAAAAAACAGTATTATTACTCAACAATGAGGCTTATTTTGAAATCGAATATATTAGTTTAAAGATGGCAAGTCTTAATCAGTCTTTCCTCATGGCAGGGTACAGCAACAAATTGACTAAATACCTACCAGAATCTGATTTATAACGTACACTAATTGGTAATTTTGATGAGAATGAAGAGAAAAATGATATCTGGAGTTAGAGTGTCAGTAAAAATGAAGAGGCATATGAAAATGTGTATGTAAATAAAGCTTGGGACATCATATCGATGGATACTTTTTAACCCTCCCTTGGTACAGCGCGTTGTGGAAAAAAGTTGGTCAATGCAGGGTTAAATGATAAAAAGCAATTGATATGGCAAGAAAAAATCACAAAGGAATAAACAGTTAAAAAAAATTTTTTGCGCAATTGCTACAATTCAGAGTTCCATTTCGTATCGATAACAATGCTTCATCCAAAATAACCAGAAGATGACAATAATCAAAGTACTCTCGTCGTCAACATGAGTGAATTTCCAGTCCAGAGCCAAAGGCACAAAAGTCCAAATAGCATAAACAAATAGCGGGCACCTGTCAGCGTAGACAGAATTACAATAGAAACAATTAACACTTTTGGAGCTCTCTTACAAAACCAGATTACCTGTTAGGGCGCACGCGGCTCCATATATCCTGCCGACGACGTCACAACCTCACTCGCCTCAACCTCACGTTACAGTGGCTGCTTCCAATGCCCAGCGAGCCTCAACAGCGAAGACGCCATCTTTAAATTACTGTATGAATCCATAACAGTAATGAATAATGAAGTTATTAAATTAAAAATAAAAACATTTACTAATTTATTAAAGACGTAGAGAAATAAACAAATAAAAAATACTGAAGTATTTTATTTTTCAGAAGTGTTTGATAGCAAAAAGTACGAAAAGCATACGAGTACATTCAAAATGCAGGTCCTACTCTTCTTACACTTATTTTTCTAACTGTTAGATGCGAATTGGCTCTAGCTGCATGTATATATGAAAGAAAGATCTGAATTACTGGGAAGACGATACATCCGATAATGGCTGATGGGTGCACTGTTCAAAAACGCATTTCCCCTAATGCTGGATATCTATTTAAACGAGCGATGGCGGAGGGACGTAATAACGAGATCTGTCCTGAAAACCATCTCTCATCATTTCACTTTCAAATACAGTTCTAATATTACCTGTAGTCTATAAACGTTCAGGTTTTTTTTATCTTTCTCTCTGTGCTTTCATAGTTACAATGCGAGACCCATATACTGGCGACACTTAGAATGTTACGTGCTGATATGACATGAAGAACGAATAAAAATATTCAACACTCAAACCTATTTTACAATTTTGAGAAATAAAGGAAATATTCCTCGACCCTGCGATAATAGGTGTAGTATTCCTCAAGAGTTAGGGAAAAAATGTTTTTTATTTATTTATAAAAAATAATGATGAATCAAAAATACACGGCTAGACAAAGCAACTGAAAAGGAACTCTCTTTCTGCTACTTTGTACAAACGTTTGTTTTGATAAATATCGTCAAATAAAAAACTTTCATTTGTGAAAAATTAACTGAATTTCATAAATTATATGTGTAGAAGAATTGATAGATAGGTGGGCAGAGAAAGAAAATCAAAACTATTTAAAGGGTCGTCCAAAGTAGATGTGAGCAGAAAATATAAACCAATTTTCAAGAACTACAATTGAGCGAAGCCCTTTTTAGACACTTTATAAAACATATTTTTATTACTGGTATCACGTGTATAGTACACATGTAGTTCAGCAATTGGAACGCCTCAATACAAACCCCTTGAAGCTGGAAAAGAAACGATACAGCAGCCTATCCAGATGTTTCAGCTTGAGCGGAGGCATCTATAGCCGTCGAGCAAGAGGACTTACCACAAGCAAAAAATGATCTTGAACAAAATTCTGGCAACGAACAAAGGAAAATGAGGACACTTTTAGGAGTTTCAGAAAACTCAACAAGCATGACGAGAAACTAAATCTGTACTGTGATCAGATCTATCAAGTATGAAAACGCTTGTACAACTTCTAAAAATAATTTAAATAATTATTGGGTCTTCTATGCATCTCATATTCTAATCGCTTTGTTTCTATTCGGAATCCTATCAATGACCACACCCACAGATAATAAGCGTCTGGGAAAGCTCGTAAGTAAAAAAATAAATTGGAGCCCTCGCGCTCAGTCAGTATGGTCATTATATCAATTCCATTCCAGATCGTTGTTTCCTTCTGCATAACTTTCGGTACGCTTCTTGAACAAAAAACAGCGGCGACACCAACCGAACTGAGTCGCTGGAAGAAACTTTTTTTCTTTAGTATCACCCCCTTTGCCTTTTTTAGCCATGTCCAAGACGGTTTTTGAAGGGTGGAAGGCTATAAATGAATGAATGAATGAATGAATGAATGAATGAATGAATGAATGAACGAGTGAATGAATTATGATGATGATGATGATGATACAAATATAGTGTTAATGATGATGGTGGAATAATTAATGAAAGGTGTAGGAAGCCACAATAATCCTAATTTGCCGCAATAATCCTAATTAAACTACACATTCTACATTATTGGCCTGGGATTTGAACACCAATACGGAGAGATAGAAGCAGTCTAAGCAGTAGAGCACGGGTCGCGGTCTAAAAGAGCCTGAATTTATTTACCAACTGAAAAAAGTACATTACTCCGTAAGCGGCAGCAAGCCGCCTTGTACAAGTCCATGAGCGTTTGCTCCAACCTTTATGCAATTTCGCTTATACGCTATTGCTCAGTCAACACAGTTCGTTGGATATCATTAATTAAAAAGAAATTCAATAGCAAATCAATTTATATTCATTTCTTCTTGATAATGTATTAAATAATAATCATTAACAATAAATGTTTCCATAGCCTTCTTCTTAATTTATCAATTATATTAACAAACAGTATTAATATTATGAAAAAATTTAATTATCATTACGTTTGAAATTAAACTGAACCTTATTTTGTACTTACATATATTAAAACAAAATAATTGCCAGGTAACATATTTCCCACATTTGGAATGAGCACATGTCGCGGCCACAGTTTTGCCCTTCCGCATCGCGACGCAAACCACCGCCCGGCGAAGGGCGCTTGAGGGGGCGTGGCCGCGGCACTGGCCGCCCTCGCGGGGCCCTACGTGCCGAGAAAACTCTCTCATTAGTCAAAGGTACGCGGCGGGCGCGTGCTTTGTTTTAAGCGGCGCCGCGGGGAGGCGCTGGCGGCAGCGGCGGCGGCGTGGGCGAGGGCGCGGCCGCGGGGCGCGACGATCTACAGTCGGCGATGTGATTGCAAGGCGGGCGAGTGGGTGGGCGATGGGCGAAGGGGGAGGGGCGACGAGATAAGAGAGCTGACGCGAGCCGTTCGTGGATGGGCGACGGAGGAAATGACAGGGAGGGTGACGAGGGCGGGAGGAAGGGGACGCCGAGGGAGCAGAAAGTCTGATGGCGGGTTCGAGAGGACTGGTAAAGACACTTGAAAGACCTGACAGCAAACAGGAGACTCCCCAGAAAGATAATGAGGATAAATCGTGCGAAACTGTTCGGTCGCGGCAAAAAGCGTCAAGATGCGCGTTTACGCGCGCGCGCGTGAGGTCTGGCTGAGAGTCGTTGAAGGCAGCGCGCTGCCTGCGTTTCATCTCCGAAGAGGAGGGTCTTTCATGCAAGGATAGACACTTTCTTCTTAGACAACTTCCGCTTTGTGATGAACTTCAATGTGGGGAGGGGAGTTATGACGGGGAAGTTTTGCGGCGGGTGGGAGTTACAGAAGGGGAGGCGCGGATTACCGCGATCCTGCTGATATAAAATTAGAACAAACGAGTTTCATTGTTCGCTGTGGAAAATAAAATGACGACGCTGCGCATCGTCTCATTACAATGAAACGTACGTCAGTGAACATGAATAAGAAATTATTGACAATCAAAAAGGTATTTGCTTGTTAAATGAGTGGAAGTTAGATAGCTATGCTTCTGGTATGTTTTAAATGCACGTATTTCACTGCTCGAAACAGGGAATTTAAGACATCTTCAGTCTTTCGCGTTCGTTGATGAATCTTCCATTCATCTTAAACAAATATGTTGGAAATGCTTAAGAAATGTCCAAGAAACGAATAAGAAAACAGACAGCAAAACCAAAATCTACACAACCATTAATCCACTCGTTTTTTATCAGAACTTGTTGGACAATAATTTCACTTAGAAAATTTAAACGCTTGCTCCTTCAAAACACAGAAGCTTTGTCTATAAATGAAATGTGTGTTGAAAAAAGTTCGAATGTCACAGATCGAAATATACATTAGTTTTATTCAAGAATATCAAACAAAACTTTGATTAACAAAGGCTACAGATACAGCTTCAGATTGCGTGGAATCGACCTAAACAAAATAATACATCAGTCGATATTCAGCATTAATTTATTGATTCCTTTTTAAGTATAATGGTACAAATAATAGCTTAAAAACACTGACAAATTGCTATGACTACCTAGAGAAATGTTATAATTTGTTAATGGTAAAATAAAGATATTTAACAAAGATTGCAATATAGCCTGAATATCATACAAAAGATCACTCTTTTTAAAATCCATGTAATATTTTGTTTGCTGGAAACTTAGGGAAGCGTGATCTCTCAAAGTAGAAGTTTTACGTGACATTTTTATTGTTTCACAATAATAATGCAATTTATTCTAGACTATCTGAAAAAGAGTTCATTGTTTTACTATTGCAAGAAAGTTGTTTATTACACTACAATTCTGATCAAAGCGGCCAGAAATGAAATTTCTCTGACTTCACTGCCATCAACTAATCACCATGTACTAAAGTTTTGTGACTTAGTGATGGTTAACTTGTTATAGACCACGTTTTTCAATGCACACATCGCCTTTACTTGTAATACCAGCCACAACCTGTATGAAACAAACTACAACCAGCAAGCCACGTAGCAAAGGTTCCGTGTCAAAATTATATTGAGTTAGCTTTTAATACTCTTACATTCAAATAATGCACTTACCAATTGACATTTTACGTGGAACTATTTACATTATTGTAATTGAAAAATCGGCGAGCCCTTTGTCGATACTTTCCACTCATTTCGGAAGAGAATAAGAGAAGCACGTTTTCAGTGGCCTCGACTCCACTCGACTCGACTCGACTCGACTCGACTCGACTCGACTCGACTCGACTCGACTCGACTCGACTCGACCCGACTCGACCCGACTCGTCACGACGACTTGACATGGCTCCTCGCCACAATTCGCCACAACCACAACGAGCTACGACGCGTCACGACACTCCAGAATAAACAACGACATATTACGATTGTAATCAGTCGCCACGATTATCCACGACCACTGTTTACCATATCACCCTCCACGAGCGCCCACGCCCCGCACGCTCCACCTTCCTGCGCTACACCATCCCCACCCCTCCACACCCACGCTGTCGCAGACGCCACCGCGTCCTCGCCCGCCCACGCGGCCTGCGCAATGTTTTATTTATGGGCGGCCGCATCGCCCGCGCAGCGCGCAGAGATGCATTATGGATGCACGCTCCGCGGGTGCGTCGCCCTCTCCCTCGCCTCTGCCACCGCCCCCGCAGCTGCACACGGGCGCGCGTTAACGCGGCGGCACGTCCGCCCACCCGCAGAGATGCACTTGCACTCGACGCCTAGGAGCAGCGCGCTTCCGTAGACGGAATGAATCAGAGCCCCGATTCTGGGCGCACACTCTTTTTATGGTCGGGGATACAAACGGGAAGGCAGAGGACATTCAGTTCATTATAATTTGAATGTACGCACAACGTAGATTTTGCGGTGGGTGGGAGATTACCGTAGAATGTTCTGATTGCATGATTAGTGATTCCGGGCGCGTCAACTGCTAAGGTCATTAGTCCTTTTATTGTGATGCATGTATCGTGAGAGCTGACAGTCATCGTCCCTGGCTGGCGAGATCCGGCGCCGACCTACCGTCAGCTTGCTTGCATTTCCCCCAACCAGATTTCCCCCACCAGCGGGTTACCGCCGCAGCTTGGACAAGCTATATATTAAGCTCCTGACTGGTCTTTCAACAAATATGATTGTGTGGTGCATATGAGTGTAAGTAAGGGGGTGAGGGATGGACAAAGAAGAGGAAGGAAAGATCATGCGTGGTGTGTGGCCCGTTTGTTAGGGTAGTACTCCAGCATTTGCCTGTATAAACCACGGAAAAGTGCCAATCCGAGCAGCGGACGCTAGAATTCTCTTCCAGGCAGCGACTGAATTCGACCTGGCTTCCAAGCTAGTGTGACGTAGTGAAATGAGAATAAATTCAAATAACAAAAAATAAAAATAGTATATTGAAAAGTTACAGACTAGTTACAATAAATTGCTAAATTTAAACACTCCGGCAACCTTTTCCTTCCTGTACCCTGCTTTCCCGCAGAAAAAATGCCACGCGTGATGCGAGCTGTCGGACTTCCGTC
>BOPP01000042.1:4269192-4290157 GCA_017312745.1 Gryllus bimaculatus
CCGACTGTTTACCGCCATGTTTTCGCCCCGGATCCGAGAACGTTTTTGCGAATCCAAATTAGCAGTAACTAATCAAAACGCATATTGTCGACTGCGGTGAAAAATTTAGTTTGATGTAAAGTCGTCTAAGTTTTAATAAGTTCTACACGCCTCTGATTTCGTATTTCTTCAAAACGCATTCTAACACCTTAAATTAAAGGTGTTTTGAAGAAATAGGAAAGCTGGAGCGTGCATAGTGTATTAAAAACTCCTCAATTTCACACCAAACAACTTTTTTCACCAGTGTAAAATATAGTGTTTGAGTACTTGTTCCTCAAATAGCATCGATGAAAAGGTAATCAAACGTAAACATGCTCTGTCACCTGTGATAGTTTCATTTTCAATGTGGACCAACATATTAATTGGTACTAATTTCATATTACAATTAAATTTAGTTCATTCAAAGACATGTTGCATTGAAGAATATTCCCCTTTTTTTAATTGAAAAAAATCAGAAGTTTGTAAGCATCTACATGACCACATCCCAAATTACCACATTTTATCGTGGCAATATCCTTCAATAAATATCAAGATTAGCTTTCTTCATGCGTATTGCCGTCAACGAACATGCCTTTCGTTCACAGGACCAAAATCTTATTTTCATATTCAGAGACGCATTAATTTCATCGTTACAACATTTATACTATTTTCGAGTTTTTTATTCAGCAATCTAATGATAAATATATTCGCTCCATATTATCAGCAGAAAAGACCTGACTTGACACTTGAAATTTTGCTTTAGCGGTGATTTGTCGTTAGTATTGAAAATGAAATAATTATTGGCGTTGTTTTGACAACAGTATTATTTACTAAAAGAGCACCTTTTGATGGCTTAGCCAGCTGAAGTCTAGTATGCGGTACAACTTACGGAAGAAGTTTAAACCAGCACTTCGCGCCGTTGGCGGCGGCAACTGCGCAGTTTGAACTCTGGAGGCATTTTGAAAAGTGCTTTCTTATAAACGTGAATTGGTAATTATACGGTGAATAGACTCAAGGATGTTTGTAGTGAACGAGAGGGCCAAAGGCCCGAGCCTCGCCGTGGCTTGAATACGGGCGAGCGAAGCGAGAAAACTTGCCTTTGAAAGTAAACTGGCATTACAATGCGGCGGAGACAAAGTGCATGACGTGCAAGAGGTGAAAATAGACTACACGTAAATTCTATCAGAGCGCGTAGCGTAATTTGAGAGAGGGCTTAAGAAGACACTCCAACCGCTACGTTTCTCTGAGGGTATACCGTTATCCTACTTTAATCGATTAGTAATACCAAGAAACTGATAATGATGGATAAGTCATCGAAAGCTGTTGACATAGCCAAAAATAATTTTATTTCATTTAAAATTTAGTCTAATTTCTAAGTGTCAGTATTGGGTCAATGTCATTAACATTTTCAGAAAAATGTAGTTCAGTAGAATACAAGATTCCTATGGTTTTATCAAGAAAAAAAACCGGCCCTTTAACTGGCTCTAGCCTCGTCAATTAGTAGCTCTTTGCCCTTCATCATTGGAGTTTCGCTTCGTTATTTAAATGTTTCTAATCAGGAAGGAATACAGAAAAGTGGTGACCTCATTTGCTTGAGTATTTAATACACATCCAGATGCATTCCATCCCATAACGTGCGCCCAAAGAGACGCGAAAGAAATCTTTAAGAAGTACAGAACATCAGATGGATGAATGATTGTTCTCCAAATTTGATGTTACATTAATGTTACTGTAAACGTTTCATTGGCAATAACATTGATAACGCATGAATGATAGAAGTTTGAGAGAACATGCACATATTCACATGCACATAACAGTTTTTTAATGATCATCACCGTCAAAACATCAATGCTAATAAAACTCTAGTAGGTAAAAATCAGTAAATTTAAGAGGTCAATTATTTGTTTAACTTCTTTGCATTATGAAATGTATTTGAAGAGGGTGATTATTAATGATTCATTATTTCTCAGAAAAGTATACATATACTAATACTGATGAAAAATATCTTATATTGTGGTATTTCTCTCCAGTAAATATTGTTCAACCTGGATTAAACATTGCAAGCACATCTAAGAATAAAACAGTCTCAAAAATATATGAATGGAAATACCTGTTGCCAATGCGGTCGATAAGTTGATGGTTCCTTCATATCAAACACACTGCAATCTTCAAACGTTTTCATTTGAATAGACACAGCTATGCACAAAAAGCACTGTTCTATCATTCTCACGATCGGAATAGCTCTTCCCCGTCCTCCTTCTTCGAGTATTCGACAGAGACTGAATGGAACAACAGTCACGTGATAATGCCGTGGTTGCAACGTGAGCATGACGCGATCGACCACTGACGAATCTTTAAAAGAAAGAAGGCAAAACGCAGATAATATCAAAATTCTTAGACTCACCTAATTAATGAATGCCTTTCAAATTAACGAATTCACAGGGGAAATTTATCTGAATCTAGCAAAAGCCCAGCGATGTCTACACAGTGTTTCCATCAGAATCCAACTAAAAAATATACGTAAAATTTTCGTCGAACCTCATAAATCATTATACTCAGAAATCATCTAGAAAGTCTATTTCAAATCCCCGCGATAAAAATGGCACGTCTAAACATTTGTTGAAAACTACATAAAATACTTCCAATAGACACATTGCCATTTTTCAAAATATCGACATTAACACAAAACTGAAATTCCCAGCTTATTAATACAGGATCCTTCTTTCGTTGGATTTATTTGTAATCACATGTACGTACTTATACATGAACTACTGTGGTACTTGTGACTAATACATGAACATTCTGGTTGCGCCCAAAACTTAAATAATAATTTCTCACTTATTCGCTCATTGCGGGTCAAGTTAGTATATTGTTGCAGAAGACATTGACTTAGATGGCTCTTCTGCTTTGTTTCCTTGACCTGATACTTTCAGAATTGTGCAGCTGCTGATTTACTGCAGCATTATTACTTAATTTGATATAGGACTGATATTCATTTATAATGGTATAATCGATATGAATGTAATGTGAATCGTTCAGCGTTAGTCATAATAACATTGTTGATTTTTCTTAACATAACCAATATTTTTGTTGAATTATAGTTCGTAACAGGTATTTGCCATTGTTTGGATGTCAGATTTGTCGTTCAATTTTCGTCTCTTATTTATTTTATTTTATTATGAGTGCTAATTATTGGTTATTGTGATTGTTCTGAAAATAACTGCGAAAACAAAATTGATTCTAATTATATGATATCCCTGTTTCGTGAAAATTTGTTCGCTATTAAACATTTGTTACTAAGTTTGTTGTCAAATTTTGTACCAAGTTTTAAATAATGTTTGAACACATTTATTGGTATTTTATTAAAAAACTGAATTGTTAGATTTGTTAAATAATCAAATTTAAGTATTAAGTTTCTAAAATAATAAAATACATACATTTATAGTTTTCTGAATATTTCAAGATGTTCTAATAATAACAATATAAAAATAGCTACAGGAAAAATGAATTGCATCAATGAAAGGGCAATTTTAATTAGATAATATTTTACATAACCATTGTTTGGAGAAGTCATTATCTGGCATTGTTGGTGCACTCAGCTATTTACTACATTCCATTAGAGAAATATAAAACGAGATAGCAAGTGAGAAAAAAACAGCACAAAAACATGGTTTATGAAAGCATTACCGTAAGATGTAAACACACGGCTATTGATTGAAAAACAGGTGGACAGCTGCCCTGATCGCACTTTAAAAGTAAATATAATTATTACTGAAATGCGTCTCCCCGCGCCCGGCCCTGGACCGTCCCCCGTGCCCCCACGTTCCTCTCCCTTGTCGGCGGCCCTTGGGCGGCCCTCGGGCGCTGCCCTTTGCTTCGGAATTTAATTTAGTCCCGAGGAGGCTGCCTGCACTTCATTAGGCGCCGTCCGGCCCGCGCCTTGGACCCTTTGTGTCGCCGCCACCGCTGAACGCTACCCTTGGCATCGCCATTCGCCATTTTCCTTACCCCCGTTCCTCCTCGCTCGGTGGAATTGTGATCGGTTACGTCGCGCAGTGGTGTCAAGGTTGCCCACTGGTGGCATAAAGCCCGCCTCGCGCCGCGCCATGACCTGAGCTTCTCAGCGCAACTGGTGAGTTGAAGGAAACAATTTCTACGCCTCGAGTTTTCCTGTAGCGATGTCGATGTCCATGTCGAAACTTACGGAAGCAGGGTCAAGATAATTCCTTTAAAATAACCGTCCGGCCATCATTACGTCCGCCAGTACGTCCGTCAGTCAGACAGTCCCTCCATCAGTCCGTCCGTCCGTTAATCATCCGTCCGTCCGTCCGTCCGTCCGTCTGTCCGCCCGTTAGTCGATCAGTCCGTCCGCCTGTCCGTCCGTCAGTCGATCTGTCCGTCCATCCACCTGACTATCGGTCCGTCCGTCCGTCTGTCAGCCAGTCCCTCTGTCAGCCAGTCGTCTGTCAGCGCAGTCCCTCCGTCAGCCAGTCCCTCGTCAGCCAGTCCCTCCGTCAGCCAGTCCTCCGTCAGCCAGTCCGTCTGTCAGCAGTCCCTCCGTCAGCCAGTCCTCCGTCAGCCAGTCCCTCCGTCAGCCAGTCCCTCCCATCAGCCAGTCTGTCAGCCAGTCCCGTCAGTCAGTCCCTCCGTCAGTCCATTGTGCCTCCGTTTCGTCGTCTGTTCGTTCGGTCAGTCATCTGATCGTCATTTTTGTGTGGCCGTCACTCACTGTCCGCCGCTCTCGCCAGACCATTAATCGAGACGAATTGGGTGTTCGGACTCCTGATGAAGAACTCATATTTTGCGAATCCTTTCAGTAATTTCTATAAAAAAAACGTTGTTTTTAAGTAACGAATACATATTTTTGATGACTAAAGGAACAATGATGAGGTGATCTACTGTTCATTCGATTCCTCTCGAATAGACAAGAAGAGTGGCATAATTCTTAATCGGTTCCCTCTAAGGTACTTTTGAGAAAAAGTGTATAAAACACGTGTTTTGTGGTTCTAATGTTACTAGGAATACATTGCTGTGAAATTACTATATCATGAAACGATATGAATTACTATACTCTCTTTCAGACATATTGTAATAAAACAAAAATTTTTTAAAAAAAGCATTTTACTGTATACATTTTCATGTAACTTTCTATGCCCGGAAATTGACTATCCGGACAACTGTTATATGTTTAGAATCTCCAAAATGAGATGCATATTGTCATTTATAAATTGGTGCTGAGATACGGTGAACAGCGTGACTCCAAAACACGTCTAGCCATTGCATTGACTTTTATTAACCATCAGTATGTTCGTTTTATAGTTTTCCTTACAGTTTTTTCACTTTTTGAAACGTTGAATAAATTCAGTAAGTAAAGCAGTGAATAGTGCAAAACCACATGTATTTTGTACACAGTTGGTATTTAATAACAAAGGGTACGTGATGGTCTTACATTCAGGAAAAAAATAGATTTATAATCAATTTAATTTTAATGAGGGGAGGCGTGTGCATAATTTGTTACCTGAAGGGACTCACGACAGCAAAAAGTTTGGAAACAACTGTCCTATATGTTTGGTGAGAATCCCCTGTGACAAGATATTCATAATTAAAGAAAAAACTATTTTTGAGCATTTTTATAACTTAAATGTCTCGAAAACAATTAGTCATAGAAAAAAGTTTTAATACAATTTTGTGGTAAATTTGATTATCATAAAACATGCAATACTCCTTGATGACTAGATGTATTCCATAGTTGTTTCTGAGCATAGGTGAAAACTGAGGAGGGAGGTTATGCACTTATGATCTTCACGTATGCATATGATCTTCACGAAATTCCTTGAAATGATTAATAGTGTTTGTATTTCCCTCCGCATTAAGTTCTACAACACATAGTGTGGTTGTAATGGGTGAATGATTATGTTATTTAAATTATTATGAATGGTATGATATAAACATGTGACAAGTTGTAATGTCATAATGTCATTCGTTTCAATGTATTTCAATATTGCCTTCGGGATTAAATTGAAAGTGGTTTTGAACTTTTAAAGTGTTTTTAAACAACAGTTTAAAGTTAAGAGTCTAAACGAGTATACTTTTGCACTCTCCATTATTTATTTGAATTAACCATTGGCATTGTAACAATAGCCCCTGGTACTAGAGGAGTTCGATAAGAAACGGAAAATACTACTTTGTTGACGTCATTACTCTTAAGTTTCACTAGCGCACTCATGACAATGTTCTTGAAAACAGTTTACACGCATACTGTATGTGCTGATAAGGTATTTTAGATTTTAAAGAATGCATTATCAACAGACCAAATTCACTTATTACCTTAATTACAGGGTTTAATACATTATGTTACTTTACCCGTCGTTACCTGGCTAGAGATCATCGTAATCATCTCATATAATTTCTACTGCTTATGTCATTTTCATTCTGAAAATAATCTCCAGTTTATTAAGCTTACCATACCAAGATATACAAGGTTCTTCAGGCCGGGGGATCTGGAGCCAACCATTTAAATATGATTTTGACAAATTAATAAATTCATATAACTAATAATTCACAAGTTAGTTAAACATAGAGCATTGTTGGATTTCTATATTTGTATATGAAAAGAATGCTGCCTCTTCCCCCTACAAACACAAGAATACTAGGGTTAATTTTTTTAATGCGTACAAGAGTAATAAAGCAAAACGAAACATATACAATATACATTGAGAAAAATAAAACTATTCTTCCTTCGCGTGGCGCAATCAAAATTGAAACTCCTCTCAGGGTGGCACCAAGGAAATCTATGCCCTTGTGAAAATGTTTGTCCGTTGCTTCTGTGTTCTTATGTTTTGAATTTTGTTACACAGATTTTATTTAGCTTATACAGATTTTTCACTGGTAAGTCGAACAGCGTCTTCACAGTTTTCACGTGAGAAATAAAAGAATCCGAAATTATATTACAGGAAATCAATGAAATCTTCGAAAATTCTATTCCTCATACTTATGTATTAGTGTATTAAGTTTTTTGAAAAATAATTTAACACTGAAAGATAATTTAATGTGGGTAAATAATATACTCCTTTTTTCATTTAAAATAAAAATATGTGAAAATAAAACGGATAAAAAAATCGGACCTTTGCGACTTTTATCAGTTTAGTAGCCAAATACCCAGCGTCACCCGGTATTTCTTCACATCAACCCTTTGAAGAAAGAAAAGGATTAATTTTTATATAAACCACGGTGGTTAAAGTAATTTTTTAAAATAATTGGTTTAAAATTTAATTAAATACTTTATTTTTCTTTCTATTTTATTTTAGAGTACAATGCTATTAGAATTTGATCTGCTCTGCTTACCTCAGGGTCATGACGTGTTTTATTAACCCTACGTTTACTGAGTGGGTACAACATGTACCCACGCTATACATTTTTTTTAAAAAAATTATTGGTTTTAAATAATAATTCTGACGGTTCATATATTTGTTCATTGTTATATTATTAGTATATAAGAAAGGATTTGTCTAAATGTTAAGTAGAAATATTTGGAACATTGAATTGGGCAAGGCACGAAAGATTCTACTTTACTTCGATCATAGAATGTATAGATTTTAGTCGGGAGCAACTGATCAACGAAAGTGATCAATGCAATTTGGCTTGGGATCCATTTCTCACCACCACCCGCATTAGCATTTCAATAGGTTAAACCTTTTCAATTCTAAATTTATTTCGTAATTCGGAAGCTTCTTTAATTTCTTGATCTGAAAATTTTGTTGGAATTCCCTTTATAATTCCTTTTCTGCATTTTCTAAAACCGAGAAGAAAAGCTTATAATCCTTGCTCCTGTCACACTGTCTCTTTAATGAAAAGAATGGCATCATTGAGTTTTTCAAATACCACGTCTACTTTATACATACATTTATATCTGATATCGAAACTCTTGAATTTTTTCTTCGAGAGAAAATTTCTAACATTGTAAGCATTGAAAACTTTGTTGAATGCTTTTTATTTTTTAACCAAACCTCAAACGGTCCACGGTTATTATGATTATGATTGAAAGAACCGTCAGTTTTCAAGAATTCAGAAGAAACTGCACTGACTGCGGGATTAGATGTTTTGGGGGTCTTCTTAGGAAGAACATCAACGTTGTCATTAATATTGCCTTCTCGTTCTCTCTTGGATTTTGATAGAATGGTCTTCACGAACATTCTATGTATGTATTCGTCATCCATAATTTTATTTCGCCGCCCATACAATTGCAGTTATTTTATTGATGACAATAGCAACTGACGGTCTGGATATTTACGCTTAGTCAATAGAGAAGTACCCTTTGCTGTCAGATGAAAAGAAAATTGTTACCACGACTTTGAAGTAGAACTTTCTATAGTCTATTGAAAGTGAAGATGATAAACGTCACAAAGTACATTAACAGCTTGACCACCTTTGCATCGGTAATCCGTTAAAATATATTCCTTGAAAAATTCAGCTCAATTCATGTTACGTTCGGCATGGCCACCTTCCCACGCGTACACTGTGGTTCTACGTACGAGTGCAGTCCTCTGGCGGAATATATTTCTATTAAGAAACCTGTCTCTTAGCTACCGGCGAAAAATAATAATCGTCGTACATCTGCCTGTATATTATTTAAATTATTTATTTTCTGCATTTGAGTAGTATTAATCTTTACGAAAAATGGCAGGGACATCGCGTCAAATTCTGAAGAAAAGCCTGTAAATATATATCAATTCGTACAATCCTTTTTGAGAAATTGATGTCGATTACATGTCGTTGAACTCACTTTCGTTAGCATGGATTTCACTCAGTTCTAACAAGAAATTTAAAGAACACATTTGGAGACATTTTTGAAAAAAAATTGAAAATGCCCTAGAGACTTCATTTACAGTACCCTCAAAATTTAATTAATGTTTTTCAAAATCGCAGAGCTTCTAGTGAGGACAGATCGACAGGGGTGTATTCACTTTGGAAAAAATCCTATGTATGTTTTAGGCGCTAATGTTGTTCACATACGCCAGATAGACAAAAGGACATTTTGGAAGAAAAAAGTATTTTTCGAGTCGATACGAGGGAATACGGAGTCGATACGAGGGAACCACAATTTCTGAAATCTGACTACATAACATATTAGAGGGATTAATTAACTACATTTCAGAACAGTATGTATCCACTTTTTTCTGTATCGCGGCCTCACAATGTGAGCGTTTTCTGCCGAAAAATCACAATTTTTTGCCGCAGCATTCCATAACGTTCTTTATACTACGTATTTACTTCGAATATACGTACGTATAGAAACAGTAAAAATGCCTAAATTTCTGCCACCCTTTCACAAATAACGCCCTCGTGCGGTGCACTGCTTGCGCTAGGGTTGGCGCAGCCCTGACTACGGTCTCTCTTGCCATTCGAACGGAACACGACGTCTTTAAGGAGCAGCTGCTCGAAGCCTCCCTCGTGAAGGTGCTTCGTGAATAGTGCTTTTCTGCCGAAAAATCACCATTTTTTGCCTCAGTATTCCATAACGTTCTTTACACTACGTATTTAATTTGTATATACGTACGTATACAAGAAAGTAAAAATGCCTAAATTTCTGCCGCCCTTTCACAAATAACACCGTCGTGCGGTGCACCGCTTGCGCTAGGGTTGGCGCGGCCCTGACTTCGGTCTCTCTAGCCATTCGAACGGAACACGACGTCTTTAACGTCGGCTGCTCGAAGCCTCGCGAAGGTACCTCGTGAATGGTGCGTTTCTGCCGAAGAATCACCGTCTTTTGCCTCAGCATTCCATAACGTTCTTTACACTACGTCTTTAAGTTGTATATACATACGTTTGCAAGAAAGTAAAAATGCCTACATTTCTGCCACCCTTTCACAAATAACGCCCTCGTGCGTTGCACCGCTCACGCTAGGGTTGGCGCGTCCCTGACTTCAGTGTCTCTTGCCATTCGAACGGAACACGACGTCTTTAAGGAGCAGCTGCTCGAAACCTCGCGATGGTGCCTCGTGAATGGTGCCTTTCTGCCGAAAAGTCACCATTTTGGGCCTCAGCATTCCATAACGTTCTTTACACTACGTACTTAATTTGTATATACATACGTTTGCAAGAAAGTAAAAATGCCTAAATTTCTGCCACCCTTTCACAAATAACGCCCTTTTGCGGTGCACCGCTCACGCTAGGGTTGGCGCGTCCCTGACTTCAGTGTCTCTTGCCATTCGAACGGAACACGAGGTCTTTAAGGAGCGGCTGCTGGGAGGCACCGCGCCGAGAGAAGGCGCCACGCGGCTAACGAGACCCCCGTGCGACGCGACGGCCTTCGCAACGCAGCAGCCCTCCTCATCAGCTCGGAATTCTCTCTGTAAATATGTAGGCTCTTTGAGCCAATGCGCGCGGCCGCGGCGTCTTTGTTCTCCGCTGTATATTGCCTCCCGTCGAGAGATATCGATTCGCTCCGGGCGTCCGCAGTAGCAGGGACGTTTGCTCTCTTTGTGACTCCGCAGAGTTGACACAACCGCATTTCCCTACTGCAGGGGTGGCCAAACTGCAGTCGCGACGGTTCGCTCTCCGCAAGACATCGCTACTTCTTCTTCCTTCTTTTTATTTCTTCTTATTACATTTTTCTACTTTCTTTTTCTCCTTCTTTTCCTTCCCTTTCTTTTTTTTCTTCTTTTTCTTTTCCTTCTTTTTCTTTTTTATCTTCATCCAGCACCGTTGTAGTTTTTCTATTTCTTGCTGGAGATGGACATTAAGAGGTATGGGACAAGCTCACCACTTGGCCTAAAGATGAGCGTAGAGAGAAGGGAAGAAAGAATGAACTGACATGGATCGTGACGCATAGTTTACGATAGGGCAACGAAATGTCTGAAACTGATAAGGAAAACCCAGAAAATGACGGATCAGGGCATTTGAAGACTAGAAATCTCTTACAGTTGCTGTATCATTTGATCTAGCTTCCTTGCAAGTGTGTAATATACGCTACCGTCTAAATCGAACTTTGGTTCCCTCGTTGTATATGATATTTCACAAGTGCGACCACTAATAACACATCCAGCAGCAAATTTTCACTGGTTAAGGATATTTCATTTACAGATAGAACCTGCAAAGTGACTTGGTTTCAAGTATCATAGCTCATTAAAGCCAGAAGTCACAAAGCTTAGGCCTTGTGAAAAAAACTGTTATTCTAATTTTTGAATATATACACTCCACATATCATAATTAATTCATTACACATTGTGTCTTAAACGTTAATAAATAAGTAAATTGGCTATCAGAAAATTCAAAATTTAAGTATTGGATACGAAGATATTTAAAGAGATAGCATTTGGAAATTTCACTTCATTAGAATTTTCCACAAGAAAATGTATGAAGGTCATTGGCTTCAAATTTGATAAACCCACAAAAATTGAGAGTCATGCGAATTGCACTAGTGTATAAATCTGAGTCATAGGTTTCTACTTTGAGGGTTTGCAGTTTATTTTCAAACATGCAATTGATCTTCCATTTTCATTAAGTTTTACTCCTACTTTAGTTTCTAACTCCAAATGCTTTATTTAATTATCATGTTTTTTATCTTATAGTTACTAAAGATAGATAATTCATTCTACATCACGTATGTCATGTTTCTTACGGAACGCAAAACCTGTAATATTGTAGACTCGTGGCAGTCGTAGGCAGTCAAACGTATTTCGAAAACACACGTACTACAAAGCTTGACACCCCTGTTCTATTGCCAAGGTGAGCATACACGAGGAAAGACAATAAAGTGCTCGCAGCCGGCAATAGAACACAGAAGGAGAAATGACGCAGGTTCACACAAAGAGGTGAGGGAAGAAAGCCTGCAGGATAGGAGGTCTGTGTGAGGCACACTCGCCATTTTCACGCGTCAAGATAGCTACACCACGCCGCTCTTTTTCTCGTGATGACGTATTTGTTGTGCTAAACACTGACGAATTGATTTCTCATTTCCAAAGCGGAGGATTTTTTGTCTTCTAATCTATCTTAATTTACTACATTACTGATTAAAAAGAAAACATTTTTCATTGAAAGTGGTAAACTATTTAAACAGAGAAGGCAGTTTTAAGCACTAAATAGAGGAAAATGAACGGATGAATGAATAAATGAATGAAAAGAGATATTTAGGAGTATAAATTAAAAGTGCTAGTTTAAAGTTTACTATGCATACATTGGACCCAACTATAAATATTGGGTGTTTCGAATTGAGTTTCTATTTTATAGAATTATAATGCACATGCTTCTTAACAATGTTTCGATTATGTAGATTATTTTCAATCACATATGATTTTTCGCTTATGCAAGTATTAATATTTTGAGTTATATTTCACAACTGTTTAAAACTAAAACCTTTTATCACTGAGTCAGGATCAGGGGAAGGAAATCTGAACACCTTTACCACATTTTTGGTAGTTACACCTTGCATCTTTCTTCCTGGTTACAGAATGCCTTCAGAATATTTCTTGAACGAGGAGGACTGTTGTGAACGAACGATTTGCTAAGAGATATTAATCTTTGTCTATGACAACTTTTACATTAATACCGGAAGGAGCAGTTGTACTAACAAAAACAAGAGATTTGTATGAAATATTTGCAGCAAATAAAACGGTTGTTTATGAAATCACATGAGCGGGTTGATATTGTTAGCTTGGCTGTATATAGGCACGGACTGTGCCGAACGAAATCCTAATAGCAACATGCTACCCCTACCCAACGACAAGTATCTCCACTCTTCGACATACAACCGTTATCTAACATGCACAGACCTTGCGTATCTGGTATACAGAAATGAAACGAATCTGTCCGTTTATTACATTCTGCAACTTTCCCAGTACTGATTATTCTAGGGACAGCACCGTCAAATAGACTCCTTACGGGACAACCACAACTGCTGCCAACAAAAGGTTTCAGAGCAGCAGACACCTTGAATATTCTTCCATCGACATCGCCTGACCTAGCTACGAATCCGGTATCGAAAACACCCCAACGCCTTAACCGGAAATATATAACCTTCCGGCCTAGGGGAACGGGAAAACAGCTGTTCAAAGCGACATACTACAAACAAGAGTTTATGTTTCAGAAGCGCCTGGTGGCTCCTCTACGGCGAGTCTATCAGCTCTCTGCCCAGCTTGTATCGCATCCAATTATGCCCGTGTGAAACTGTAAACTAGTAATCCCGCAGAGCGATTGTGGTGGCACACACACACACACAGCTGTTTTCAGCCCAGTTCCCAGCCCGACACCGCGCCAGGGGGGCCAGGCGCTATCCAATTGTGGGGCCCGAAATTAATAACACGCCAACTGTCAAGATTATAGAATGGAAGCCATAAATAAAGTTTGAAATTTGATGAATCGAAACAAAGAAACCCCTCGATCAATAGGGCTTTGAAACCAAATAATGAAGTCATATTTCAATTGCGCGGTGTAAGTGACGCCATCACATTGGCCGGAGCGGACGAACAATAGAGCAGCGCGCTGCGTGGGATGCCGGCAGCGGGATGGCGGACGGGGGAGGAGGAGGAGGAGGAGGAGGAGGAGGGGGGGCTGCATGAGGGAAACGGCGTCAGCAGCAATGATAGCACCTGCGGCGATGGAGACAGCTGAAGAATTCATTTATTTTGCTAACAACTGCGAGTGACCCGAGGAAGTGATTTATCGCAGTCGTGTTCGATATACAGGCACGGTTCAGATGTATCGTTCTTGGATGTAGAAGGCACACTCAAAAACCTACAGGTGAAATGTGATTGCGAGTATTTTATTTCTGTATACCACGAATAATTTTCTCTCGAGGTTTCTTTTAGATGTTTTACTTATCTCTTTAATGATAATATATTGTATATTTGCGATGTAAAATAAAGATTTGATTCAGATTATAGAAAATTAAAAATAGGCAATATTTTTGATTATTTGTATTTATAATGTTCGGTTTGCCGTTGATTAGTTATTGCAGAATATCTTTTGGACCTGAATATTTTATTTTCATTGGGCGTTCCACAAACAACATTTTTATCAGGAAGCAATTACATTAAATTTTAGTATTTAATAGCGCCTGTCATGACTTGCAATACTTTTATATCCACTTCAAAATTTAGAAACTTTTCATATAATTTATTTTTAATTTACGGAAATTTAGTGAAAACTCATAATATAGCACAACATTGTACCGCTTCCTCAGACTATTTGAAGTGAACAGCGTTTATCAAAATACTAAGTGTCGCCCCAGTTCTGGAACAAATAATAATTTCCTGCATTACATTTTGTTTTGTCATAATCTAGAGTGCAGTATACGAAAGAAATGAAATGTACCTCCACACGGAACATCCAGAATTTTGTCATAAAACAGAACACCTTTTCGACATTTGTCTGAGAGCAGGTGTTCAGTAATAATAATAATAATAATAATAATAATAATAATAATAATAATAATAATAATAAACCAAACTAAGTGGCTCAGTGTGTACCACGCTGACTTCGCAGCCAGGATATCCGGGTTTGATTCCGGGCCAGCCCTCCTGACCGGGGTTTTTCTTAGGGTCCTCAGTCATACAGGCGAATGCTGGGATGGTTCAAAACGCTCACGATCACCTCTCATCATCCTATCGCCTTATAACTCATAATTCAAGGCTTAAAACCTTTTCTTCCGTAGGGATACAGCCGAAAAGCTGATTCCCAAACTTACACACGTTAATCTCTCTCCGGGATAGAATATGACTGGGACTCGGAATAGAACCTGTAGCGTGGTCAGAAATGGTCTACATGCAAACAATAATAACAATAACAACAACAACAACAACAATAATAATAATAATAATAATAATAATAATAATAATAATAATAATAATATCTTTATTGATATGGGAAGGTGCGGGCCATCAGACCCACTCTTCCGCCTAACCACATGTCAAACATACAAATTAATCGTAAAACGTAATACAGTCTACAAATTTAACAAGCCAAACCATATTAACCATTACATACATTTTAAGACCACCTCGTGTTATACCGGCGAAATACTTCGTAACTAAATGACCCAACAACAAATTCCATCGCATTCAGAGGTCCACAGTCCCCGTGCGTCCGCGTCTCGCGCGCGGCATCCGCGTCTTGACGAGATTTACGCCCTCTGCCACGTGGCGCAAGGGGTGCGGGGGCGGCGGCCGCCGCCTCTTTTATTTATGTGGCAGTAAACGCGCAACGTCTGCCGCGGGCCACGAGGCAGGGCGGGACGCCGCGGGAGGAACCGGTGAAAAGGGAAAGAGGACTTCCAACGAACGGAGGAACACTGTTGCTCAACTAGCCTGTAAGGTATGTTGTGAATGCGATAACCCGTCTTTCTTTTCCAAGCGTGCATACCGCGCTCAGTTGCAGAACGGAAGAGTC
The DNA here is from genome assembly GCA_017312745.1 of Gryllus bimaculatus. Classification (NCBI taxonomy): domain Eukaryota; kingdom Metazoa; phylum Arthropoda; class Insecta; order Orthoptera; family Gryllidae; genus Gryllus; species Gryllus bimaculatus. The sequence continues at coordinate 4,284,595 of BOPP01000042.1, forward strand.
CCCGTTGGCGAACGCCTTTTATTTAATTATTTAATTTATTTCAGTTTGTTTATATTAGTTTATTTATTTATTTATTTTAGTTTATTTATTTATTTATTTTAGTTTATTTATTTATTTATTATTGATTCCGGGCGCGTCAAAATTTATAGTCATTAGTCCCGTAAGTATCGTACATGTTATTATCGCGCAACCTGGTTGTGATCTTCCCCCGCCGGAGTGATCTACCCATCGGCTTGCGGGGTTTACCCCAACCAGATATCCCTCCAGCGGGGCACCGCCCCCATCCGAAGAAACTGTAAGCTCCCGACTTGTTCCCTGACACGTGCGGTATTGGAGTGTGGGTAAGCAAGGGGTGTGGATAGGAGACGGAAGAAAAAATCGCTCGCGGTCCGAGCCCGATCATGGCATTGCTCCGGCATTCGCCTGGTGTTGATCGGAGAAACCAATGCTTAACTACCGATAAGAACAGCCGACCGCTATAATTCTCCTCCAGACAGCAGCTGGATTCGACTTAGCTATCTGGATAGTTAGTCAGAGGTCAATTAGGTATCTAGTTAGTCGAAACTCCTACCACCGTCGGTCCTCCGTGGGCACTGCAGTGACATCAATTGATGCCACGAGGCACCTAAACTGGTGTATGCTTTTATGACACGATTGATTAGAATGGGACGTTCTCACTCATGAAACCCCAGTGAGGATTGACGGAGATGGTGGGATGATTATTATGATGGTGTAATGTTACATTAATCATTATGAAAATAAAATGTATAAAAAACGCCAAGACGGGTCTTTTTGAGATGCAGGTGGCCGGGACAATAGAGCTCGGGAACAAAAACGGGCGACACTTCAATGCGCGCCGCCGAGGGTAGGTGCCTGGTCCAGCTGCGTTGCGGTGAGTGAAGACAAATTTAACTGAAGAAAGTATTGAAAATGCAGAAAAATAAGAAAGTAAATAAAATACTATAATAAAAAAGGAGAAACTATCGACGCGGGCATGCACCATCTTTCACAATACCAACTCTCTTCGATGTTACTGATGGCCAGAAGCGTCAAGATGTGCCTACAAAACTGCTCGTCCTACCACTAACAACACGGTGCCCAACGGCCCTACATGATGGCCGACAGCAACGGCATTTGCGTAGAGATGTTAGTGCTAACAGACAAGCAACATTGCGTGACATGACATGGAAAATCAATGCCAGACGTACGACGAACGTATTAGGACAGTGCGACGAACATTGGATTTAATGGGTTATAGCAGCAGAAGATCGACACGAGTACCTTTGCTAACAGCACATCACATCTCCTGTGCGTGTGATCATATCAATTGAACCCAGACGACTGAATACGCGTGGCACGTTCAAGTGTTTAGCTACTTGAAAACCATTAACGGCCATTCATGTACTAGATGTTTACAATCAACAAGAAAATTATGGTTTATAATTTGCGATGTCATTGGGACATAATAGTTGGCAATACATTTCAAGAACATTATAGACAATTTGAGCGAATGATTTCCTCGATCGCCCGACATTAATCCCATCGAATATTTACAAAACATAATGGAGTGGTAATTTCGTGCTCATAATTGTACCCCTGCAACACTTTCGAAACTTTTTCTGCATTCATAAAGACTGTTTTGTTAAAATATTTAATTTATTGCAGTGTTATACGACAGTATTCTCATTTGTTGAACTACAGCAATGATAATGCTACTTTTTGGAATACTATTTTGCGTGTGTTCGTGTTTTTTCAGTATCATTTTTACTGTTGCAGAGCACTAGTATGAACTAGTTACGTAAATACAACAGTTGAAGTATTGAAGTTTCATATTCACTAGACAGAGATACATACGATTATTATCTCAAACATTTTCTTCATTCTCATCTCTCGTAGGATTTAATTGTATATTGATTCTAAAATTTCCTTATACTTCAAAGCTTGCTAGCAATTTGCATTTACGAACTGTTAATCGTCCTTCCGTATTGCAATACGCTTATGATTTTTAAAATTATATTTATTACTTTCAAAGCGCCAATCATTCTCATATCGCAAAGCCTCGAATAAAAGTGTAAAATATTTTATTGCTGTAGATAATCTGGTGTATAATTTTGAATACTAACCAAATGAATAATTGGTAAATAAAAGTGTAATTTATACAGTGTAGGAATTGGCAAATTCAGTTCACTACTTCATTTCTCTCATAAATACGAAAAGAAACTTCCTAAAAAATTGCAAGTCAAGTATTGCAAATTCCAGTTTTGATGAGAAAAATACAATGATACTTCTCAGGTATTTACCGGATTTATTCTACCATCTAAATACAAAATTAAATTTAATCCTTTTTCCAGCAAAACTTATGTCAACTATCAGCCTTAGCAGAAAAGAAAACTATCTTTAATATGAGGCCTACATTACCTTCTTGGTCATAAAAGGTTTCCCTTAGATGTCTTGCTTATCGACTTTGAATGAACTTCCTTAGCAGATGCTTTATCCTTCGCCAACTCCTCCGCCTCCGCCCTCTACCCTCTCTGCTCCCACTCTGTCTCCGGCCCTGTCATCACTATTTTTCAATTCCACGTCCATCCATACTGCTACCGTAAATTCCAGCGCCATCACCAAGGCTACAGTCACCGATTCCACATTTGCGCTACTAGTGCCTTCGCCACCCGCGTCACCGCTTCCAAAGTTACGACCTCCAAGTGTTCCGCCATCCCGTTGTAGCTATTCCTTCCACTCCTGCCATCTCTTCAGCCCCCGCGGCCTTGGCCTGCAGCAGTGCCGCCACCATTACCACAACCACTAATGACAACAACAACACCTGAACTGCCATCACCTCATATGGCATCAACACATTAACTCCACTGTCAGTACCGCACTGTCAGTACCGTATTATCCTTCTGTGAACACCACTTCTCCCTTCCATCGGAACCGCCGCTACCACAATGTCCTGCTATTCTATTCCATTCCTATTTCCATCCTACTTCTACTGCAACCACGACCACCTCCATCAGCATCGAGCGATATTTACACCGCTGAGTCCTATTTCACCTCTACTGCTGTCACCCAATCTAACTGTACCCCTTCGCCAAAACCGTCGTTGCTACAGCTTCCACCACCGTTTCTTGGTCCACCACCGCTGCCATTGCTTATCGCTGATACATAATCTCATCAGCGCCGCCATCGCCGATGCCGTCACCTCAGTCATCAACGCAGCTGCCTTCTTGTCATTGTCGCCTCCACCTCCACCACTTTCTCAGACTCTAAGGGAGGTGGCACCGAAGCGATAGCAGCAGCTGTCACACGCCGATGCCGTCACCTCAGTCATCAACGCTGTCTTCTTGCCATTGTCGCCTCCACCTCCACCTCCACCACCTTCTCAGACTCTAATGAAAGTGGAGGTGGCACCTTAGCCACAGCAGCCTCTACCACCGACCCATCATCACCGATAGCGCCGCCATCACTCTTGCTATTGTCCCCTCCACCTCGTCTGCCTCTGCAACCTGGGGGTGTCACGGTATCCGTAGCAGCTTGTCACCGTAGCCACCACCCCCTTCACCTCATAACCACTGCGTCTGTTCCATTCGTTACCATCGTCGCCTCCACCCACCTCCTGCGCCGCCAACAGAAAGAGGTAACGCTTCGCTGTATCGTCCGCTGTGGCTTGGCGGAGACGCGGGGCGGTGAGATCGCGAGAGACGTGGCTCGGGCGTGTTCATACAGCCTTTGCGTCGTCGCACCTTTCAGCCCCGCTATCTCCCCTTTTGTGGCGGCTGCGAGACGAGTGGTCGTTCAGCGCAACGATCGCAGGAAAGGAGGGGCGAAGGGGGTGAAGGCGCGAGGGGCTCTTTGGAATGGGAAGATAAAGAGAAGCGCTGGAGATAGTACGGATCGTCAAGGCGTTGTGGGGAAACGAAGAGGCTGAGAGAAGCTGAGATGAATAAAGAATCCCAGGTAGCTGTTTAAATTATTGTAATGTTTGTGTTTCGAGGTGTTTGCGGAATTTGTGAACAAGCAGAGTAAATTATATGTGGTGGAGACAGTCTATGTGGTGGAGGCTATAGTCGTTTACGCCGATTAATCGATGCAGAGAGTGGTGTAACATTGAGTAAAACGTGAGTAAAGAGGATATCTCGAAGGGAACAGCTTGACACGAACTGCTGGCCATTGGTAAGTTCAACAGCTGTTTTTTTTTTCAGAGAATGGAGCTAAAAGAGAAATCATTTAATTTTTATAACTACTCAGATCCACAGCTATATTTGGTGAATGCAATCTTATATTTCATTACATTGTTTCCAAATGTCGGTCGTAATCATAACACAAAAAATAACACTTTTTATGTATATTATTGAAAAAATATTTACTTGCGTAGTTTTTAAACCTTGGAGCAAGTTAAACGAGATATTTATGATTCTAAACACAAAAGAGTTACTGAACACCACGTTGAACGTGAGAGGACTGGGTATGGCAGCGAGCTACGAGCGTAGCGGGAAAATAGCGATCTGTAGCATCCAAAATGCTGTCAAAGCACACAAAATTGATTTACTCGAAAATGTAGTAGCTATTCGCGATTTAATAGAAAATCTGCCTATACGAGATTTATGCGTTCGCTTAGAGTAAACGGTTTGAGCAGTACAGGTCTCATAGTTGAGGGTTAACAAGGAAAAGCTGTTTGATGGCAAAAATACTAGGATTTCCTGATATGTGTACTAGTGTAGTGCATGAATGTGTGTGTGTGTAATGGGTGAGGATAGGACAAAGAAGGAGAAAGAAAGATCGCGCGCAACCAGTGGTCCGTTTGAAGGGCACTGCTCCGGCATTCCCTGGTGTTGATCGGAGAAACCACGGAAAACTACGGATCAAAGCAGCCGGCCGCTAGTATTCTCCTCCAGACAGCGGTTGAATTTGACCTAGCTATCTAGCTGATGTCGAAACGTCGGCCACCCTAGGACCTCCCGGGCACAGTCACTGCTGTGACATCAGTCGGTGGATCCAAGCCACCTAAGCCGGTAATAATAGAACGGAAATGGGGCTGGAAGTCAAGGGCAGGTAGCTATAGAGGAGTAACTCCAAGAAGGGACCACTTTGACAGGTCGAGAAACCAATGAGCGTCCCGCAGGGCGATGACATTGCGTGAGATAGTGATCAAGCCATTTCTAAATGCAATCTTATATACGAACAAAGGAACTGACAAAACGAGTGCCTGGACGTAACCTGCAGTTATGTAGCTAGCTGTGGCCAAGCAGTATCCCGTTCGCGGCCCCTTCTTATAGTAACGTCTCTACAGTGATGGCTTCGCAGAGAAGCGGGGTGTGAGCGTGTGTGTGGTAGGCATGTACGCGCCCCACCACCCCCACCGCTCCAGCCTACGCCTCCGCCCCCGCCTTCCACCCACCGCCTCCGCTACTCCGCCACCCCCTCCGCTCAGGCTCCGCCCCCCGGCTTGCCTCCCGCCCACCCCTCACTGAATGGGTGTTTCGCGCGAGGAGAGGACGCCGAAGAACGCACACCCTGATGATTCCTCTTATCGCCGTTGCCCCCCCCCCGACGTCAAAGCGCTGAC
>BOPP01000042.1:4321486-4332165 GCA_017312745.1 Gryllus bimaculatus
CCCACCTCGCATCTACTCCTCACTCGCGCTCACCACAGCCCACCTTCCCCGTGCCAACTCGCTCCGCCCGCACCCTCCACATCATCCCCCCACTCTCTCGCCCCCGCCTAACCACACCCTGCACCACCCGCCCCTTCGCCCCACCCCACCTCGGCAACCACCGCCCGCTAGCGCTCGCCCTCGCCACCCATCCGTTCATCCACTCGCGCGCCTCCACCAACCTGCACCATCCCCCGTTCGTTCGCCGCCCCCACCTGTTCATCCACTCGCACTCTCGCGCTCGCCCTCACCCACCCACCCTGTCGACCTTCTCGCTTCGTCCCTACCGCGGCCCACTCTTCGGTCTCCTTACCGCGCCACTCATTTGTAACCTTCTGTGACGCACGAATCGTACCCAGCCTGCGGCGTGAATTTTACGCAACCCGCGGCGAGGTAGCCAATGTAGGGCGGCTTCCCACGGGGCGGCCGCGGCCGCTTCCTTCAAGGGAGCAGAAAGCTCTTCGACGCAGCCACCGCCGGAGCACGGCCGCACCGCCAACCCGCCGTGGAAGGGGGTGGCGTCTGGAGGGGTAGGTTTCGCCGGACCCTCCGGCGACGACGAACAAAGGGACCGGAGCAGCTCAGAACGCTGAGGCCGCGGCGCAGTGGGGAAAACGCTCCCCATTTAAAGCTGTGTTCTGCTAGCGGTGGCGCGTGGCCCTCCGCCGCTTCGCGAGCTGGAGTTCGCGTCGGCTGCCCGCAGCAGCCCCACCCCCGCTGCACGTGGGAAGGCCTCCATTCAAACCAATGCTCTGCTACGCGCCGCGCTGCTGCGCGCCGCGTTGCGGCCGCGCCGTGGGAAGGGGCTCTAATACTCGACGGCTCATCCCCACTTGACCACCGTTGACGTTGAAGAGGGAGGTTTACCATCACGTGACACTTGCTGCAGGGCTAGCCAGCGTCCACCCGACTCTAAAAATATCTGCCACCCCGAACGCCGTGGCTCCAGATACTCAGTTCTCTGGTATGCGAGGCTTTCGCGTCCTCCTCGCACGCAGGACAGCCAATGTGACGCTACTCTGTGCACTCGTGAGTATCCCACCCGCAGCGTCATACAGTCGCTTCTGAATGTCTCACCCCTAACATGTATCCCACCCACGCCTTCTGCCGCCACCCTCCACCACCACCCCTGCGGCCTACGGCTCTCTGCATTTCCGTTCATCGCCTTCCCTGCCCACGCTCCACCTTCTTCTCTGCTTTGCGAGCGCTCACCCCCACGCTTTCGTTTCCCTCGAACCCGCCGTCGCGTCGTCCGTGTCCTCGTTTGCCCTCTCTCCCGATCATATGCCATCACACTTCTCCAGTGCTCCTCTCGCGATCTCCTCCCGCGCTGACGTCTCCCCTTCTCCTCCCTGTTCCCGAGTGTCCGACACCCACTGAGGTGTCGAACCGGCAGAAGTGGCTGAGGTCATCAAGTGGTCACTGCAGTGCCTGACCGGGAGAACCTAGGGTTCCAGCCCCGACGATGGTAGGAATTTCGACACTAGGTTCATAGCTAAGTTACACTCATAATTGTATTATAAGAAACGTATTTATCAATAATCTGCGCCGCGACAAACAGTGAACATTCATGAGAGGCATTGTTACAGTTCCAACAAGGAGGAGGCAGCGTCCTGTTCAGCTCCCAGCTATGTTGAGTGTTACTTTTTTGTTGGTAAGGATATTTTAATCTCAAATACGTAATATTATTAGCATAATTATGACAAGTTTTCGAGAAACTATAGACAATTTTGCAACTTTTAATTCAAAAAGTTATAATTAAAAATAATGTCCATAATGTCGAGTGTGGGGGATGACATGCAACTGGACCGTGGGCGGATCTCGGGAAGAGTCTTAACCAGGGCAAAGTCTTAACCAGGGCTTTATAGCGGCGTCTCAGTTGGTAAGGAAAGAAGGGGAAGATACGAGCCGCTCGCGTTTCTATACCCTCGGACAGCCGACGTCGGCAAGTGAGGAACGGGGTCGCTTACCCTCGGTGTTGTGTCGCGAGGGCCGGAATGCCCGATCAGCGCTCTAATAAACGGGTCACAGACCGGGTGCGATCTTTCCTTCCTCTTCCTTATGCAATCCCAACCCCTTACGTACGCACGCGTACATGAACTTCAAGTCGACATGGTGCCGGATCTCATTGTGAAGTGTTGGAGAAACGCCTCCCACGAAAAAAACAACACATTCACAACACTAACCGAACTAATCACCACAGCAGCTGGCGTGTCAGGGAACATCAGTCAATCACACGCTTGCATGCAGCCGAGCGAGAGAGGCGTGCACAAGGCAACGCCATTTCTCGCAGGAGGCGCTGCCGCCGCCCGTGAACGATGCCAGCCGCCACGCGCACGGCGTTGCTCATCTGTCGCCTAATTTGCTCCGCTGCGGTGCGGCGGTGGCGCCGCCCTCCATTGAGTTAATCGGCCGCTGCGCTGGCGACAATTACCTCCGCGGGGTTCAGAACGTGGAACATCACGGTTTGCACGTCTCCTGCTACTAGTATCTGGGGACGCGTCGTGCGGTTGAGATGAGGTATTGTGACGTCGTAGGAACACAACAGTAAAACACTGAACCGAGCTCAGATATTTACAAGGTTTATTAATAAATAAGTATTTACAAATAAATAGTTTAAACATGTATTTACAGCTCTGATAGACCCGTTCCCCTGATCACAGGAGCGATCCACATCCGATTGAAGATCGGCCAGAGTCGTGTTCCTCGTTACTCCCCAATGAGAGCACGCTCACAGACAGCGTAATACTCCGCGACCGCAGTCACACGTGGAGCATCTGTTGCACAACGGCTTCCCAGCACATGAGTCGCCTCACGAGCGTAGCTCGCCTCTGCACCGCCCTGGGCGACAGTTTTGTGCGTTCGCACGAGGTTTTCACACAGGTCAAAATGCACACCCGCGCCTTGTACGCTGGTTTACATTTTATTCGCGCAACGTTTCTTGAACGATGGATTGAAGAAATGCGAGTAGAGTGGGGGTATTAGTTACGAAATCGCCCTCTAGATTTTATAAAGCAAGGCCAAACTCTGGAGAATCAGTCATGCCTTCACAACATTGTCAATAATTTGCGTTCTAACTTTGTCAGGAGTTAGAGGTATCTCATGTGATAGATCTTTACCTTCTTCGGTAATTTTTTTAGATTTAGTGCAGGAAATAACGAATAGACATTCTCGCCTACAAAAAAAATTGTTTCTATATCTCGCTAATGAAGATGTGTTTGGAATGTTGTCATCAGTGCTCGCTGCGAGCTTTTGCCTTCAACTGTTTATTCAGCCAGAGAGGCGGAAGAAATATCATCGTTCAAGAAAGTTGCGCGATTAATACCTTCCACCCACATGACATGCGACGTCGTCTTGTGTCCGCGCGTCTAATCCCACCACGTGACCGCCGCTCTGCCACGCAGGTTTGGACACCCCTCCCTATGGATTATCGGAAGTTTCCAAATTACCCCTGGGCGCCTCCGCCCCGGCTCCCTTTCTATTCAACCTCTCTCTCCTCACTCTCCTGGCTGGACCTGCCTGTTCCTGCACGCGCAACACCACGGCGCCAGACTTGTCCAGACTTGCCAACGAGGTTCGTTTCACGATACGTTGCAGTATCTTTTGGAGAAGTGTCCCAACGTTTCTCTTTCCGTTCAGTTAATTCCTCATTTTTTTTCATCAGCCATTAATTTTCTCTCATTGCTATCTTATTTATGTGTCTCAGTCGAATTCATTCTCTTAAAAAGTTTGAATTAACATCGTCTTTCAAATAATTGTAATATATGGTGATTTGAAATTACACAGAAAATCCCTCATTAAAAACTACTACTCGTATATTATTTCTTCTTAAGTGGGGCAATGATATGTAGTTATACTTCAAAGATAGATTCTTGAGATGTTTTAATATTTTCCTACTTAATGTACTGGTCGATGGATATTGCTTGTGATATCATTTATGGCACTTAAGAATAGTAGTGCACTAAGCATAGATCCTTGAGGCTCTCCGTTATTATTTGTATATTTGTTCGCGAAAATATTCTTGAATTAAACTTGTAGAGATGTTTTCTTCATGAACTGAGTTATGAAAGTTAGTGGCCATCTCTTCCCACTTCATGGAGAATTTTGATGGTTCGATCTCTCAATACGATGTCGTAAGCCTTTTCCATTAGAACACTAACACTCACAAGATGTTGGTCTGTTATAAAGACATCACAAATGTCACTATGGATTACTAGATGGTCAGTTGTAGAATTTTGCCTGAAGTCATTTTGGAATGGTGAAATTTTATTAGAATATTCCAAGTACTGTGACATACCAGAATGTCACTCGAGTGTAATACAACGTAATGTATGCATCTAGAATGTTAAAATCCAAGGAACTCGCGTAGCATAGCAACGAACTAGAAACATTTAGGCGCCATGGTAGATCTTAGACAAGAATTATATTGTCGAGATACGGCACGACCTGTTATCATTAACATGCAATTGATTAGCGGTGGGCGTTGAAAATTGATCTTTAACAAAATGTAACGAATTCTCTTCTCACGGAAGCGTTCAACCAGTTCACATGGTATGAACATTATGAAACTGTAATTTTGCGATAATAGATTTATGTTGTGGGTAAATGTTTGTCTGATTAAACCATATTAGTGTAGGCTAAGCAGTATAGTTTATTTGAGTTTTAAGTGAGTAAATGTTTGCATTGTTTTAATTATAGTAACATTTGTTGTCACGTACGAATTTTGCATGTTAATATTTAGACTTCGTATTCGTGTGTTTATATGAGGTTAGTTATGTAGTGGGAATTATAAATTATTAATTTTAAGGAAATAGTAGTCGCGAATACAGGTTTCACGGCAACCTAGTGAGGCAAAGTCGCGCCGCGATAATATTAGAGCAGATGTAGGGATATTCCGAATAGCGAACTGCATAATTAGCAACAGTCAGGTGACATTCCAAGTTTACACGAACATTGGGCTCGTACATTACACCACAGGAAGACCAAGGACGCTCCCTTGTGGTGAATATCAACCGAGAAGACATTCCGTAAGCTTACGAACTTTATCAAAACCGTACGGTTAAATAATGTTTAAAGTCCATAGAATCACGAAATAATAACGAGCTCGAGTCATGTTACTAGAAAGTTGCAATAAAAGCTACTTGTGGTTTTAAAAGAAAATGCTGATATTTCATTGAATTGCCCTCAATTCAGTAGATAGTAAATTCCACAGAAGTTCCAGGAATCGTGATTTCTGTACTGAGTCACACGTTCTTGTGCAACAGGTAAGGTGATGTATGTTGTACGTCGAACTCGTGGAAGATCTTAATAAAAACAGGGCTAGCCAAACTATGAGTAATTAGGGCAGTTGATTTACGAGCATAGCAGGGTAATTTAAAGTAGAAGGATCATAAAAACGTTACAAATGGTTACCCAGCTTGGAGAATGATAAAATAAGTTTAGTTAAAGATTGTTGATGAGGTTTACGTTGGTTACACAGTGGCATGCTTAACTTGGGGCAGGTTCATTGCGGGTTACAGTACCAGTTAAGTCTTATACTGATAATTTTCCCCAGTAATTTGCAGAGGGTAGACGTTAAGGATATAGGTCTGTAATTATTAGGGTTGTTTGGATCTTTGTTAGGTTTAAGAATCGGAATAACTATACATTCTCTCCATTTGTCAGGAAATTTACCTGTGATTTTATTTTTATTGAATAGTTGACTTACATATTCAATAGTATTTGTCAGCAGTTCTTTAGGAAAAACATTATATTTTCCATCTGGTCCTGGACTTGAATTTCTGGTATGAGCTATGACAATCACACCTTCTTTTACTTGTATAGGATAGTTTAATGTGGAATTACCAGAACAGATTTACTGAATAATTCTATCCATTGTTATATTTAAATTATAATTGGAATTCATTGCTAAAGCTGTCGCTTGAAACAAGAGCGAACGTAGATTCTAAAATGTTTGCAAATTCCTAGAAGAGGTAATTTGGTTGTTGTGTAACACATTTAGGTTGGATCTACTGCTTGTGGGAACAACTGATAGCTTCGATTTTTTTCTATTGTGTGTTGGATTAGAGAAGGAATTTACTGATGAGATGAAGTCAATACAGGACTGCCTTTACTTTTCTTTATATATTCGTCTTGCCTTTGTCCGAGTTCTTTTATAGTTTCTATGGTTGGATGCCTCTTGTATTTGTTGAAGGAGTGTCGGTTTTGAAGCATTTTTGCAAGTAGAGTTTAAACTACGGGTCCTGGACCACATTATTTTAGTTCACGTTCTCTCAATTTTGAAATATTCTCATTTTTTGTTATGAAACTCCAATTTAACTATAAGCTCTCTATATTTTCATAATTATAGGCCAAAATATTAACAACTTTTACAATTTACCATGTTTTGAGGCGTTGAGGTTTATTGAGATGCACGGCGTTATTTCAATAACATAATAGTAAAAATAATAATTACAACGTTCATTTAGAAGGAAATTATTTTATTAATAAAAATCAATTAAATGATCACCCCTTAGAAATCTTTAAAATCTTAATCTGGTATGTTGTTTGGTTCAGTTTCGATACAATGTCCATTTCGTTCCAACTTTTTCAAAGAAAATTGCAATTTAGGACTATGTTTGACAGTTCCTAATATTCATAAAATAATATTTCCGTTACATTATAAGGAAACCAAAAACCAAGGAAACCAAATCCATTATAAGGAAACCAACCAATAAGGGGGAGATAGATGGCAGCTGGCAAGAGTATGTGGCATGTTCGTACAGCTAGCTGAGACCAAAGGAAATAGAATATTAATACGAGAAAGAGTGTGCCACTCTATAGCACCACTAGTTAATTTTGTAGTATAGTTAATGCAGACAGTCACTAAGGTATTATGATTGTTAGTTATGATAATGGGTGCCACCCCAGCCAACGTCGTTGGCCCCGCAGCCAACGACGCGGCGTCAACCGGGTAGCCGAGAATTCATGGATTCGAGCCGCGGGAGGTTATGTATTGATTTTTGTTAAAAATAAATATATTTGTGTCCTGTAATATTTTTTAAAATTATCTTTCCTCTTTTGGCTTTTTTATAAGATCCCCACATTAGGTTGTGACCATTAAAATCACTTATCATAAAAATAGGTTTTGGATGCTGATGAACGATTTTTAATATTTCATTTTCTGTAAAGTTATAACTATTAGGAAAATAAAGATTACAGATACTCAAATATTTTGTTCCCAGATTAATATTGACTGCTGTACATTCTATACTGATGGTTAGTTGAATTTAATCTGCTTAAAGAGGAGATGTTATATACATGTCTCCAATATATATTCATGAATTATTTCTATTCTTTAGGTATACAGCATACTTTTTATTTGTGTTATCACTCTTTCTGCATTATTATTTTCTTGTAAACATTTTATATCTGTATTGTATTTGTTGATTACAATTGATATATTTTCTCTCTGAAGCTTAAATCCATTGATATTCCATTTTAATATGCTTTCAACCATTGTTAATTAATATTTAGTTTAAGGTGATGAGATACAAGCTTTTGTATTAGTAGAGTACATTGATTCATTGCTTTTAATTGCTCTGATACACTGCTATAATTTAGTTTTGAATATGTACTTTCTAACATTTGGATCAATTGAGTAACATTGGACGTAAATTCTAGAGCTACTTCAATTACCTCAGTGCTGTTTTTAGTTTTTTTCAAGAAAACTATTCATATTCATTTAGCTGGGGTGATGTCTGCACTGAAGTTTGATTCAGTACTTGATTCTTCAGGAGGTAGTAACACAGATTTTATTTTTTTACAAAGTCTGGTAAATCAGCCTTTTATTTTTTTATTTGGAAGGGGTGTGTATATATCAGTCATAATTTGAATGAGGCTTGATACTTCAGGTGAGTAATATTGGGCTATGAGGATAGGGTCAGCAGTATTAAATAAATTTTCCACCAAGGATTTAAATTGATGATATGTAAGAGGCTATTAGCTTTGACTTTTTTCAATAATTGATTTTAGAGGAGATATTAGTTCATCTGCAGGTCTGCTGTTAGTTATTTGAGTTTTCTCTGCATCATTTAATTGTTTTTCTTCTTCTTAGGTTGTGTCAGGTTTTCCTCTGCATTTGCTTTGTTTGTAATACTTGAAGATTCAGGAACATAACAGGAGACAGATTGGAGGACTCTTTTGTTGAATTTAGATACACAAATATTGTCATGAGCATGTTCCATTTGATGAATAGATGCAAATTACGTTGCAGGGAGTAGACCTTTTTTTATGGAGAATATTCTTGTTGTCATTAATTGGAGGCTCAATAATTGAAGAATTGGTAGTAGTTGCAGGTTGATTTCCATTTGCTGGGAAGTGATTGGTATTATTTTCATGAGAGGGGCATTGGTTAGCAATGCGTCCTTCTTCCTTGCAATATACAACATTGTCAGTTGAAAAGTAAATACGGTAAGTAGTGTCTTGATGACATACCTTTGCAGCATTTGGGATCATGTCAATATCATACGGATCAATATGAATCTGACTGCTAAAGTCCAGAATAAGAAAAATGCCAGATTAATAGATCTCAGCTCTAAAAAACAGTATATTATTGGAGGGTTTGATGTTATTTTTAGGTATAACAGGACACACATTAGAGATAATAACTCGTACTCGTTTATTGATGAGTGGTCGTATATTCAGTTTTTGATTATCAATCATGAAAAATGTGTGTGTGTGTTCACTACGTGTTCAACTCACTTTTGAGTTGAGAAGAAGAAACATATTCTGTAATTAAAAATTCTTGAAACAACGAATATCTGAGGGATTAACTACTTTTGCAATTTTAGATATATAATCTTTGGGACTAATACGTTCTTGGGCTTCAATCGATATCGCTTGTTTCTGATAAGGTAAATTTCCAATTGTACCGCAAGAGAAAAGGTTTTACTTACTTGATTATCTGTAGGTTCTGAGGTTATGTTGCTATTGGTGGTAGTTTCCATCGTGGTAGGATGCCAGCCGCAAGAGCAGATGACTTTTGAGTATCAACTCAATTTTCTGGTTTAATTGATGAAGAATATAACACTTAAAATGATTAACACTCACTCGTGTTACAGTTACTGACAAACTCGCAACGTGAACCACGAACACGTCCACCATTCACGGACGCCCAACTGGAATGTTTGTGAATTTCTACATTAAATTGTTGATCTTTAAATGGTGTCGGGCGCTATTTTTAAAAGTCGAGAAGTAACACTATGAGGAGGAAAATTATCTTTATGCCACGCATTCCCATTCGTTTACATTATGTTACATCTTTTTGTATTCTTCTCATTCAGTCTATTTCCTGTAATTTTATTATCGCGTCAAAAAAGGTAATAACGGCTGAATAACAACATTAGGCGACAAACAAATATTGTTTATTATGTAGATTTTGTGTTGGGAAACCTGTGTTTTCTTTTTGTTACCTTAATAATATAAATTTACAATTAATATTAAAATAATTTCGTCAGCGTCCAACACGCAATTGGTGTTCGTTAATTACAGTTACGACGAAATCCAATTCTCCGATGATTTCACATCACGGTTGTGAGTGCTGTATTCAATAGATGGACTCGTGTATTTGTAAAACTATCAGCGGATGGTAATTTACTTTATAACGATCTAATCAAAAGCGATAGATCTAAACTACGGTGGCACTGGGAGGCGTAAATGGAAATTTTGAAACAGCGACGATCTTTTAGGAAAAAGCCAGCACGCTTGTTAGTAATTCCTGGCGCATCAACATCTAAGGTCATTAGTACCGTAAGAGTAGTGCATTTTCCCTCGAAAGATGGCGGTGATCTTGCCCCGCCGGATGGCGAGATCCGACGCCGACTTAAGTGGGGTTCTCACTCCACCAGGTATCTCACTCCATCGGGGTAATTGCCGTGCTCTCAACCGGTCTCCCGGTATGTATGGTAGTGTAGTGCATATACGTTTAAGTGTCAGTAAGGAGTGAGAATAGGACATGGAAGAGGAAGGAAAGATTGCGCCAGGTTCGTGGTCCTAATACTCGAGTACTTCTCCCACATTCATCTGTTGATGGGAGAAACCATGGAAAACCACCTATCTGAGCAGCCGGCAGCTGTAATTCTCCTCCAGATAGCGGCTGAATTTGACCAAACTGTCTCGCAAGTATCAACAATCGGTAGTAGAACCATAGGACGTCCCGGTCAGACGCTCTGCAGTGATGCCCTGAGCCACCTTTCCCGGTGACTGAAGGGACGTCGCGGGAGAGAGACAGGAGGGTGGACAGCAGAGCTAGGTTCTGACCAAAGGGTAACTTAGGGGGCGTAGTTCCTCCTGAATATTTCGAGCTTTTTCGAACTTTCAGAATGAAGATATAATAATAATAATGATAATGATAATAATAATAATAACAACAATAAGAAATTTGGCATTTTGAGTCGATTGTCCGACTTTGCCGACTATCTAACGGTGTCGCCCACGCCTGGACTTATTTCCTCATTAACCCTTAGGGGGTAAGAGAGGCATGTGGTGAATGCGACACATTACCTTCACCGCTATAAGCTAACTCCGCCGGCCGAGCTTTCCTTCTTTACCCAGCTAGAGAAACAGATGATTTTAGAGGAAACCTTCATCTCAATTTTTGC
>BOPP01000042.1:4333920-4368152 GCA_017312745.1 Gryllus bimaculatus
AGTATTCATGAATTATTTCTATTCTTTAGGTATACAGCATACTTTTTTTTGTGTTATCACTCTTCTGCATTATTATTTTGTTGTAAAACATTTTATATCTGTATTGTATTTGTTGATTACAATTGATATATTTTGCTCTCTGAAGCTTAAATCCATTGATATTCCATTGTTAATATGCTTTCAACCATTGCTAATTAATATTTAGGTTTAAGGTGATAAAGATACAACCTTGTATTATGGAGTACTTTGATTCATTGGCTTAATTGCTCTATACACTGCTATTAATTTAGTTTTGATATGTACTTTCTAAACCATTGGAATCAATTGAGTAACATTGATTTAAATTCTAGAGCTACTTCAATTACCTCAGTGCTTGTTTTTAGTTTTTATTCAAGAAAACTATTTCACATTCATTGAGCTGGGTTGATTGTTTGCACTGAAGTTTTTATTTCAGTAACTTGATTCTTCAGAGGTAGTAACACAGATTTTATTTTTTTAACAAAAGTCTGCGTAAATCAGCCTTTTTATTTTTTTTATTTTGGAAGGGCGGTGTGTATATATCAGTCATAATTTGAATGAGGCTTGATACTTCAGGTGAGTAATATTGCGGGCATATGAGCGATAGAGTCAGCAGTATTAAATAAATTTTCCACCAAGATTTTAAATTGATGAATATGTAAGAGCTATTAGCTTTGATTTTTTTCAATAATTGATGTTAGAGGAGATATTAGTTCATCTGCAGGTCTGCTGCTTAGTTAATTTAAGTTTTCTCTGCATCATTTAATTGTTTTTCTTCTTCTTAGGTTGTGTCAGGTTTTCCTCGCATTTTGCTTTGTTTGTAATACTTGAAGATTCAGGAAACATGAAGGCAGAACAGATTGGAGGACTTCTTTTGTTGAATTTAAGCATACACAAAATATTTCATGAGCATGTCATTTGATGAATAGATGCAAATTACGTTGCAGGGAGTAGACCTTTTTTATTGGAGAATATTCTTGTTGTCATTAATTGGAGGCTCAATTAATTGAAGAATTGCGTAGTAGTGCCAAGCTTGATTTCCATGTGCTGGGAAGTATTGGTATTATTTTCATGCAGAGGAGGCTTGGTTAGCAATGCGTCCTCTTCATGCAATATACAACACATTGTCAGTTGAAAAGCTAAATACGCGTACAGTAGGTCTTGATTGACATACCTTTGCAGGCATTTGGATCATGTCCAATATCATACGGATCAATAATGAAATCTGACTGCTAAAGCCAGAATAAGAAATAAATGCCAGATTAATAGATCTCAGCTCTGAAAAACAGGATATTATTGGAGGGTTTTGATGTTATTTTTAGTATAACAGGGACACACATTAGAGATAATAAACTCGTACTCGTTTATTGCATGAGTGTCGTATATTCAGTGTTTGATTGATCCAATCATGAAAAATGTGCTGTGTGTGTTTCACTACTGTTCAACTTACTTTTGCAGTGAGAAGAAGAAAACATATTCTGTAATTAAAAATTCTTGTGAAAAAACAACGAATATCTGAGGGATTAACTACTTTTGCAATTTTAGATATGATAATCGTTGCGGACTAATACGTTCTTGCGGGCTCAATCGATATCGCTTGTTTCTGATAGGTAAAATTTCCAATTGTACCGCAAGAGAAAAAGGTTGTACTTACTTTGATTATCTGTTAGGTTCTTGAGGTTATGTTGCTATTGGTGTAGTTTCCATCGTGGTAGGATGCCAGCCACAAGAGCAGATGACTTTTGAGTATCAACTCAATTTTTCTGGTTTAATGATGAAGAATATAACGCACTTAAAATGATAACACTCACTCGTGGTTACAGTTACTGACAAACTCGCAACGTGAACCACGAACACGTCCACCATTCACGGACGCCCAACTGGATTGTTTGTGAATTTCTTACATTAAATTGTTGATCTTTAAATGGAGTCGGGCGCTATTTTTAAAAGTCGAGAAAGTAACACTATGAGGAGGAAAATTATCTTTATGCACGCATTCCCATTCGTTTTACATTATGTTACATCTTTTTAATTCTTCTCATTCAGTCGATTTCCTGTAATTTTATTATCGCACGTTCAAAAAGCAAATAACGACTGAATAACAACATTAGGCGACAAACAAATATTTTTATTATGTAGATTTTGTGGTGGAAAAACCTGCTGTTTTCTTTTGTTACCTTAATAATATAAATTTACAATTAAATTAAAATAATTTCGTCAGCGTCCCAAACACGCAATGGTGTTCGTTAATTACAGTTACGACGAAATCCAATTCTCGATGATTTCACACCACGCGTGTGAGTTGCGTATTCCAATAGTATGCGACTCGTGTATTTTGTAAAACTATCAGCGGATGGTAATTTACTTTATAAACGATCTAAATCAAAAGCGATAGATCTAAACTTACGGTGGCACTGGGAGGCATAATGGAAATTTTGGACAGCCGACGATCTTTCAGGAAAAAAGCCAGCACGCTTGTTAGTAATTCCTGGCGCATCAACATCTAGGTCATAGTACCGTAAGAGCTAGTGCATTTTTCCCTCGAAAAGATGGCGGTGATCTGCCCCGCCGGATGCGAGATGCCGACGCCGACTTAAAGTGTTGTTTTCCCCCACCAGGTATCTCACTCCATCGGGTAATTGCCGTTGCTCTCAACGGTCTGCCGGTATGTATGTAGTGTAGTTGCTATATACGTTTAAGTGTCAAGTAAGGATGAGAATAGGACATGAAGAGGAAGAAAAAAGATTGCGCCAGGTTCGTGGTCCTAATACTCGAGTACTTCTCCCACATTCATCTGTTGATGGAGAGAGAAATCATTGGAAAACCACCTATCAGAGCAAGCCGGGCAGCTGTAATTCCCTCCAGTAGCGGCTGAATTTGACCAAACTGTCTCGCAATGTATCAACAATCGGTAGATGGAACCATAGGGACTCCCGGCCAGATGCTCTGCAGTGATGCCTGAGGCCACCTTTCCCGGTGACTGGGAAGGGACCGTCGCGGGAAGAGACAGGAGGGTGGACGCAGAGCTAGTTCTGACCAAAGGGTAACTTAGGGGGCGTAGTTCCTCCTGAATATTTTCGAGCTTTTTTTCGAACTTTCAGAATGAAGCATATAATAATAATATGATATTTGGATAATAATAATAACCAACAATAAGAAATTTGGCATTTTTGAGTCGATTGTCCGACTTTGCCGACTATCTAACGCGTGTCGCCCCACGCCGAAGGACTTTCCTTCATTAACCCTAAGGGGTAAGAGAGCATTGTGTGAAATGCTTGGACACATTGCCTTCACCGCCTATAGCTAACTTCCGCCGCTGAGCTTCCTTCTTTACCCAGCTAAGAGAAACAGAATGATTTTAGAGGAAACCTCATTCTCAATTTTTCCCCCGACGGAATTGAAACCCGGGACCTCAGTATCAGAAGCGAGTCTAGCGAGAGAGCTGGTCCATTGACCATCCACCATCCGCGCCCGCATAATAATAATAATAATAATAATAAATAATAATAATAATAATAATAATAATTAATAATCAAATAATAATATAAAATAATAATAATAAGTGATAATAATAAATGAATAATAATAATAATGATAATAATAATAATAATTAATAATATTAATAATTAATAATAATTAATAATAGTAAATAATAATAGGAAAATAATAATAATAATAATAACAACAATAATAAAAAATTTGCATTATGAGTCGATTGTCCGACTTGCCGACTATCTAACGGGGGTCCGGCCACGCCTGGACTTTCCTCATTAACCTATAAGGGGGTAAGAAAGCATGGTGAATGTGAACACATCCTTCACCGCTATAAGCTTAAACTCCCCTGGCTGAGTTCCTTCTGGAACCAAGCTAGAGAAACAGAATGATTTTAGAGGAGGACCTTCATCTCAATTTTTGCCCTGACCGGGAATTAAACCCGGGGACCTCTAGTTAGTATCAGAAGCGAGTCTAGCGACGAGAGCTGTCATGAGCCATTCCACCATCCGCGCCGCATAATAATAATAATAATAATAATAATATATAATAATAATTAATAATAATAAAATAATAAAAGTAATAATAAAATAATAATAATTAAAATAATAATAAATAATAATAATAATAAGAATAATAATAATTAATAATAATAAACAATTATTTATTTTTGTATTGAATGGCATTTTTGAACGGGCTGCCTTCCAAAACTTTCCCCCGAAGTGACGCCCATGCCCCGCGGCATCTCATTACGGTGGGCCCGCAGCTCCGGTACCGCGCGAGCACGCTCTTGTTTGCGTTCCCAGCCCCCGAGGCGGGCGGCAGCCCTGGTTATTATTCAAACTGTTTAATGCTAGCAAATTGCTTTCCACTGCTAAGCGCCTGCCGAAGAGTAGTCCCGGCCCGCGGACAGCCGGAGTTACGGCGTGGGTGCTGGGGAGACGGGGGAGGGTCATGGAGGAAGTTCGGGAGAAGAGGAGGCCGAGGACGGTGTGTGGAGGCGGGGAGCCATGCGCGGTAGATAAGAAAGGAAGCGGCGGTGCGCGCGCGCGGGCCAAAAAAAGGAGTGGAGTATGGGGGGGACGAGACGGAAAACGGAACGTATAGGACACTGCAATGTAGGGCGGCGCGGGGTTGAACGAGAAGAAAAGGGAACTGATTGATTAGTTTGGGTTGCGGGAGCGTCATCTGCTATTGTTCATTAGTTTGTGATGTTGGTACATTGTGTTTTTCGTTAGGAGTAATGATTATCTTCCTTTAGCTGGATCCGCGAGGTGCGAAACGGACCAAAACCCGTCGGCTTCAGCGTTTTCCCCAACCAGGAATCTCCCACCAGTGGCACCGCCCCAGCGGGGACAAAACACTACGCTCCTGACGGTCGTCGCGACGTGTATGATGGTGTAGTTCTCGTGAGTGTAATTGTATGTAAATTGTAGGTCATGCAAAGAAGAGGAAGGAAAGTCGCGCGCGATCGCGCTTATTAGAGGTTACTGATCGGGCAATTCCCTCGTTTGATCGGCATAAAAACCATGTTAAAACTATTATCAGAGGGCCGGCACGCTAGAATTGTCCCCCAGGCAACTGCCGCATAAACCAATATGTCTACCTAGTGTCGAAAAACCGTGCACCATTCGGGATTATAATTCTTAGTACCTCCCGGACAGAGGCACGGCAGTGATGCAATTGATTGCCCTGCAGCCACCTAGCCGGTGGGAAGAGAAAAAGTGAAGGGGGCGGTACGCAGCAGGCGCAAGGGGCCTAAAGGAGAGGGGAAGGCCATGCGAGGAGCAGGCGGGCGAGCGGGTTACGAAGATTGGAAGATAACGACTTGGAAAATATGAGGGGGCTCAATGGAAAGAAGGAGCGCAGTGTGAGGATGAGAGGAGAAAGAAAGAAATAGAAGGAAGCAAGTGAAAGAAAGAGAGACTGAAAGGGAGAGCAAAGAAAGAGAGAGAGAGATAGAGCAGAGAGTGAGAGAAGGTGAATTAAGTATTGGCAAGGCGACGGTGTGATGGTAGAAGCTCGCAACGGTGAAAGGATGGAAAGGGCAGAACAGATCGAGAGGATCTAGTGGGGATTGGCGAGCTGGGGAACAACAGGAAGTGTGAAGAGTGAGCAATTCAAACAAAACGGGGAGGACGAAACGCAATCGGAACACGAAGAGGGTCTAAGGAGAGCAGAGGATCGTGGCAAGAAACAGAGCGAGGTGTCGACGAAGAGGGTTGGGGCGAGGAGGGTTGGGGTAGTTTAGGGAGAAAAGGGAGAAAGGGAACGGGTCGAGACGCCCCAGGGGGAAGGAGCGTAGCGGGGCGGAAGGGTCCGGGGAAAGGTTGAGGAGGGGCGGGGCGGATGGAACCGAACTGAGACACAGGGATCTTCGGGTCAGAGAGCGTTGAGACGGATAAAGTAGATGAACGTGCATTGTTTCGAAGGGCTTAGCGGGCAATAACGGAACGAGAAACGAAGTGGGCGAGCGAAGACGGCGCAGAAAATGAAAAGAACGGCCGGCTGAATTAGCTCAGAGCCAGCATTCCTGTTGTATGTATATGTATGTATATATATGTATGCATGTATATGTATGCATATATATATATATATATATATATATATATATATATATATATATATATATATATATATGTGGCAATCGGGTCAGGGATGTTCTAGGGTTCGAATCAGGAGCGGCTGTCTGCTCTACCATCGATTCATTTCGGGACGCACCGGGAGAGAAGGCTTCTGACTGGAAGGACTTAGATTCGAGTCGCGACGGTGGCAGAATTTTCGGCGGCTTGTCAGCTAGGTCGAATTCAGTACCTGTCTGGAAGAGAATTCTAGCGGCCGGGTGATTCTGGGTGATCACCAACTTAAAAGAACTTATTGTGCAAACTTCTGGGCATACTATTCGATTCTAAACATACATGGAAACAGCATTTAGGGACTCTTAGGGTTGAATGTGAAAAACGACTTAATATTGTCAAAACGTTCTCTCCCATTAAAGGAGCGCAATTCGAATGCTTGATAAACCTATATAAAGCTTTAATTCAATTTAAACTAAATTATGGGGCAATAGTCTGCAGCTCAGCTTAAAAAAGCCCTGAGTACTCTAAGACTTGTGATAAACAATGCTTGCCGTTTAAGCCTTGGTGCCTTTAGAACCAGCCCATGTAACAACCTATTTGTAGACGTAAGACAAGTGCCGTTGGAATTAAGAAGAATCGTTCAGTGCCTACGTAAACTATGCGTGTAACTCCACATTTAGCATTCCCCCAACCCCATTCATTCAATTATCTTTAACAATATTCAGCCTAGGTTATATGAATCCAGTTCCCAGCTCATTACCGCTCAGAGAGAGAGAGAGAGACTCCATAATTATCTAGAAAAATCCAATATCGTCAAACCATTTTGTATGCCCAGACGCAATCATCCCATCCCACTCTGGCAGAACGTTAATTTCACAACTACTACCGACCTCGCAAAAAGCCCAATAAACATCACTGAACCTATTGATCAGGTACAAGAAAGAATATCAACACTACTCTAAAATGTATATCAAGTCTAGGGATGGAATTGCAGACTGTATTTCAGTCATCAAATAACTAGGGTGGGCAACGCAAGCGAGGGATTCTGTTCGCGAAGCGAGGCAGGAGGCGTTGGGTTCAGAGGTGCTAAGGGTTAGGGGTGTGAGGTGTAGGAAGGTCAGGGGCGTGAGAGGGTCAGAGGGGCGTGGGAGTGGGTCGGGCATCTGTAAATAGTACGCCGCGCCACCGTCGGTAAAACGTGTCGCTTCTGCTGCCGCGCACAAACGCTTTAGCCTAATTACGAGTGCCCGTATAATTAGTGCCAGAATGTAAACAAAATAAAAGCTACTTCCGCGCGCTGCCTTATGCTTTGCTAAATCACGCTTGAAATGAACAAACAACGACGTGGCCCCTCACCAACCGCCTAGGGGTCCCCGCCCACAAGGGGGTTCTCGCAAGAACGAGTGGATTCAACCCATGGATTCATTAAAATTTAATTGCAATTAAGGTGTTGGGGGGGCAGAATTAAGGTTATTATTTGTGGTTTACTATAACGAATGGCGGTCGTTGCTAGGCAGTAACGGAAATGGTTATGAATGTGTTAATTTTCTGAGAACAGGAGGGGAGAGAGCGCGGGGACGTTTTGCCCGGCCGCGCCCCGCAGCCGTGGAGCGCCCCGTGCTCCAGCTAGTTCCGGCGGCGGCCGCTGGCCGCGCCTTCTGTCAGTCCTCTCGAGTCGTACGTAGACCTTCGCGGCAACGCGATTAATATTTATTTAAAAGAGGGAAAACATTATAGAATTTCTCCTCTACTTTTTCGTATGCAAGTATTATCGTATTATATATATAATATATATATATATATATATATATAATATACATAATATATAATATATAATATATATAATATATATTGTGTATTATCTTCACGAAAAATATCGATCTTGTGATTGTGAGTTCGTTAAATATATTCTATTTCGGTTTCTCATACCTAAAAATGGGTGTTACTAAAATGTTAGTCATTCTGGAACCATTAGTTGCTACGCAACTTGGAAAATGTTTTCCTAAATGGATGTTCTCCAATTAATGTAGAGAAACTGAAATAAATGTTAATTTTGTATGTATTTTACATCTCCTCCCAGGGCAGTATGCTCGCTTTCCAGAACGCAATCCCGGGTTCAATTTCCGTCCACAAAATTATAGTGTTCGCTTTCCTTGCAACGCCTATCTATCTGGTTCTGTGTGCCCATTTAACGTATCTTAATTTTGTTTAATTTAAATTCATACTAAAGTATTTTAGCGTTGATAACGCTGCGGATATGTGTATGGAGTACACTGTCACTTTCTTTTCAAGTATTCACTTCACGCATACTTATGAGTATGTTAACAACAAAGCACTATCGCCATTGTCATAGACTAACTGACTGAGTGATTGCCAGTGTTCCGCCTGATACATGCGTTCCTTGACGAGGACGGTTCGACAGTCCGGCGCCGATTTTCATAATACGTGTGTTAATGTTTCCAAATTATTCTCTACACAGGCCGTACTAGGTCCAATTCGCTGCACGGTGCTTGGCATGGAGAGAGAGAGAAAAACTGGAAGTCTCTCCCATCGCATCTCCCTAAGCGACTTAGGTGGCTCACGGCATCAATCAATGTCACTGCAGTTCCTAGGACCGGGAGGTCCTGAGTTGGAGTTCGTGACAAGATTTTCGACGGTAGGTAGATTACTGGGTCAAATTCAATCTCTATCTGGAGCTCTCCGTCCGGCAGCTCTGATCGGTAGTTTTCCGTAGTTTCCGGAGCAAACTTTCCAATGAACCGCCCGCGAACTTTCCTTCCCCTTCATTGTGCTATCTTCAACCCTTATTTACACACACACACACACACACACTTTCGTGCACTCCACTACCACACATATCAGGACAGTTGCAGGGACATTAGAGATTGTTCCGTTGTAGGGGCAGTGCTCCGCTGGTGGGAGATACCTGGTTGGGGAAATCCCCGCTAGCCGACGGGTAGATGGAGCCGGAACTCGCCATCTAGCGGGGGAACTTGTGTCTGTGTGTGTGTGTTATTACTGAAATGTGTCTGTTATTACTGGCTGTACGTCTCTTTTGAAATACTTCTTATATTAATTTATTAGCATAAATACACTTTGCATGAATTTAAAACTAATTTCCTCGGCACATCCATTTATAAAACATATCAAAATGACGGTTTTGGTGTAAAGAGTAATGGCACAAAACAACGAAACCGCTGTAGGAAAGGAAGACGTGTCAAGTAAAGTGAAGACTGTCCCGGGTGGCAAAGAAAAGCTATCAATTCGCTTACGAGAATCACGCGCGAGAAAAACACTTCGCGTACCACATTTTCAATTTGTTAATAGAAGCAATGGCACGCCAACTGCAATTTGACGATTCACTGCTGCTGTTCAGAAAGAAGAAAAAAACAGTTTCAATACCTTCGCACAAAACACTCATTTCCACAATATTCTAACAAAATCTACATGTCAAAGACGAAGCACCGTCGAATATCGCCGAAACGTACTTTTCCTTTTTTTTAACTTTCGTTTTCGCTGATGTTCGTCCATAGAAAACGCTGTCAAAGCATAGAAAAAACGCACTACGCGAATAGAATTTACAACTTCATATTTTACCCTAAGTTAATATGAAAGAAGCCAGTTCTTTCATGTCTGCGAGCGTTAAATTCACTTGATCCGGACAGTCAAAGCGGGGGCGAGGTTTAATAAAAGATGAGCAGGCAGACTTCGCGGCCACTGGGGGGGGGGTGGAGCGGGTAGGGGTGAGGAAGAGTGACGGCGGTAGCGAGGAGGAGGGGGGGAGGAAACTCAACGGCGGGCGGGGAGATGCGGGACGTTCGACCCCGTCGTGTTTCTTGTCACTCCTGCCAATACGGAAACGAAGTATGGAAATCACAAGGCACGAAGCCTGGTCGGGCGACGCCCCGGAAACTTGGCATGATACCCTCGCCGTCTAGCTTTCGCCCTTTTTGCAAAACCTTTTTGCTTTTTTAGGTCAAATCAGAAGCTGCATTTGTTATATCTCGCCGTATTCGTCTGTGAGTTTGTGCTTGGCGTCCGTATACTCGCGAATTGCCCAGGGTATTTTTTTTTTCACATGACGAGAGAGAATCAGTGTATGGGTGTGGTACCAGCTCACCGTTTTGACGCACTAGTGGGAGTAGAAACAGGATGTGAAGGTAAGGATCGACCGAGGTAGGCCTATATATTTTGTTTTTTACGTAGATCCCTTTCTTAAAGTATTTCTGTAGCATCCGCCTGGGATTGATCAGATGAAACCACGCCTAAGTGTAATTTAGAGTCAATGGTTCTGGGGAAGGAAAAATACCATTCAATTCAATCGAATAAAAAATGAAAAGGGTCAGAAGTTATGCTATTATGCCTTAATCAATAAAATGAGACTGGATTCAGAATGCTTTATTACATTCTTGGGAGGATTCTTCACTTCTTAGGAAGGGTTACAAGAAACGTAGGAAGTTGCATTCCAGTGTACAGCTATGATTTGAAACAATGATTTAAAAATTGCTATTTTTGAAGATTACATTTTTCTTCAAAAATTCTTTTGAATCTTCTCTATGTTTTGCGCTTTTCTTGCCTTTTGTGTACTCTAGCTATTCATAACTTCTCGATTCATTAGCCAGGGTAGTTTCCTGAGTCATTTCAAGTACAAAAATAGGAGGATTTTTGTAAACATGCCTGAACATGCACAACGTTAAAGAAGGATAGAAATAGTAAAGAAACTGCTGGGAAGAAACGTAAAAGTTTCTCAGCAAAATGACTTTAGACACCCTTTTTTGTCTGAGAAGAAAATGGTAGTGGTTCTTTCTTTCTGAATTGACTGAATACATATATATTTCTGTCAGTCTCTTTCTCTGTCAGCCTGTCTGCAATTTAAGACGGTTATTTTAATTTTTGTGACACATTCCATAAACGTTCAAAGACATTTTCATATTGTGTATTAAATGTGTCTGTCAAACAAAGCAATATAAGCTTACAAAAATGGTATAGGACCTATTTGCTTTACATTCTGTGAATTTAAAAACAAAAATGCTAGAATTGACAAGTTTTTCGGCTACTTCCTGAAACTACAATATTGGAGATCAATATATTTTTATAAATGAGATCAGCTCTTCAAAACTAGATCTTTAAAAGAGATTATGTACAAAATTGTTCAAAATGCGAGTCGTTTTTGTGTAATATTGCCTTCAATAAAACCCATATTATCAACAAGATTTGTTTAAAAACGAGTCCATCTTTTTTTTTTTTTTTTTTTTTTTTTTTTTTTTAACAACTGTTTACGGATATCGCTACATTTACTGTTCATAAATTCCACTTTTCTGTATTCCTTCTTTTCAAATACACAAATATAAAATTTCGATATCTCTCTTACTTTGTTAATATTTACATTATCGGCGATTTGTCTTCATTATTGCATTTGTGTGTATATTTTGTTGTATTTTGTTGTTGTTGTATGTTTTCGAAAACTCAAAACTTTTCTTTAGTGAGCTCAAAATTCCACATTTTCAGAAATGCCATTACTCAATAACGAGTCCATTTTTCTTTACTTTTTTTTTATAATGCTAAATCCACTGAATGACATGACATCAATGCTGCTTAGATGGATTCCATTTTATTTTCAATTATACAAATATTTTTTAACTTTCCTTACGCGGTTAATATGAACATTATGAACATTTCTTATACACTATCGCATTTGTGAGTACAGTTGCTTCAAATAGTTTCTTATAAAATTTCTTAAAAACTCAAACGTTCGGGTGAACTTGAACACCAGACTAATCAGTAAATACAGAAGCGCTCAAATGACACTTTCTAAAAAACGGCTCCAAATTTTTCAATGAAAAATACAATGTTCTACAATGTTCGCAAAGTCATGTTTAAATTCTATTAGGAAATCAAAATATTGACTAAATGTGAAACACTGGACGTAGTGTAGAACCCTTTAAATATGATCTCATTCTCGTTGAAATCCCTGATTTTTTGAAAATTGCTAAAGTTGAAACATTTTTTGGCGTCTTCCTACATTTACAAAATTAATATATATATATATATACAATAAAGACAGAAATTGTTTCCTTAATATTATATATATTTACCAACAACTGATCTTGAATAACGCAGCTCACATTTTTTTGTAACAAAGAATATTTTTTGCGTGAAACTTTTTAAAACTTAATTTTTTTTTCTCAAAAGCGCAAAAGTTGTCATGTTCTTCGGCGTCTTCCTACATCTCCAATATTGAAAAAAAAATAATTAAAAAAAACGATTTTGAAATGAAATCTGCTGATAAAAATATATACTCAAATAAGGTCGCTTTCAATTTTATTCTCGAAAATATGAGTAGTTTTTATGTAATCTTGAGTGAAACACTTGCAACTTTGTAACATCTTATGCCTACTACCTCCCATTTGAAGCAAAAACCACAAACTATGTTTCAATAAAAGTCTCAAACTTTTTTCTAAACGAAATTTCTTAATTTCTTAAATTTTATTACAAAGGCATCCTTGACTAAGCCACAAATGCGTAGTCTGGAATACTACTTAGGGTAAAAATAAAAAAACAACTCATAATTGCAATGAAACACTAAATTTAGTGGATTGAACATGTATGATATGGAGTTACAAAATACATTTTAAAGGGTTTTATAGATACATCTAAAGGCCTTGACACACAGCAAATACTTGCTTGCTGCTGTCCACACATGGCTGTTGAGAAGCAGAAGTACCTCGTCAGGCGACCATTGTTATGATAGTCATCGTGCCATGATGGTTGCTAAATATTCAGAGCAAAACGTAAATGCTACACGAGAAAAATTTTGTTTTCATTATTTACATTATCCAATTAAGCACCAAATATATCACTTACGTAACAACAAAGGTGAAGTATATTGGACGACGCATGTTAAAATTGCATATACCCAAAATAGGCACGCCCACAACGATACGTGTATTTCACCGGCTACTCAACAGATGGCATCCAGTTGTTTCTGAAACGGGGAAGGGGGTGAGGGAAAACTTTTCGGCACTAGCTGCGTCTACTGACAGACGACGCCTTCGTAATGTAGGGTTTTCGTAATTTTACTTTCTCGTTTCCTGCCCTACGCAATACACGAAAAGTATAGCATAGCCGCGAGAAAAAATAGCGATTTTTCATCAAAAAACCTTTTTTCGGGCCCTCGTAACGAAAAAGTGTATAAATATCCTTCCTATGCATAGTAAATGTCTGTCTCGAACGTGCCTACGTTTGTCGGGTTCTAGGTTCTAAAAAATTGACTGGTGGCAAAACGTCCGTTCGTCTGTCTGTAAACAACGCTAGCGACTAAATTATAAGCAGGATTTTCCCCAAAATTGAATCAATTTAAGTAATCAATCTCACCGACGTCGTGATCCGTTGAATTTGAAACGGATATTTTGATTTTGGGAGCGGTGATTCCAGGTCTTTTCTTCGCTATATCATTGTAGAAGTGAAATGAAATAATTTCAATATAATTCGTACCGCTCTTTAATAGAATTTGTGTAGAGTGTATCGTTTAAAATTTTCAGTAAACGTGTCTTAAGTAAAGAATTACAGACTAAGAAAAAATTATGTTAGCAATTGTTTTACAAAATAAATATTGCTAATTTTCAAAAATCATATTACCGAGAGAAATGTGTTAATTACCGAGAGAAAATAATACATTAATGGCTCGCATACACTCTATTTTAAGTAGAATACTTCAAAAATAATATACAACTGCATTGAAAATATCCATTCAGTTATTTGCTGAAATCTGAGAACAAGTACTACATTTTCGCAAGGCGCATCGTTATCGTTTCGAGGTTGATCAGAAGGGTTGCGCACCATTAACCTTTGCAGTGCTCAGCGTATCGCCGTTACAACATGAAGTTTGGAAATCGCAAACGCCCGCCCACACAGCCCATGGTCCGCACAGCCGGATGTGTTCGTTTCTCAGGCCTCCCCTCCCCTTCGTTCTCCCTCTCCCTGGACGCACCGGCAGGTCAACCTGAGCGGCGCACAGTGGTCGGAAAGCCCAAACACGCACAACGCCTCCAGTTATTAATTTCGTCGTTATGGAGTTTCTAAAACAGATTTTATTTTTTGGATCAGACGCTTGTTAATGGCCCACAATATGTTGTTATAGTAACTGTTTTATCACCTGGGGGATAAAGTTGTTTTTATCTGCTCCCCTGGGTCTCTCTACTGGGTATCTACTCTCCTCTACCTCCCCTCCCCTTCGTTCTCCCCCCTCCCTCGACGCACCGGCAGGTCAACCTGAGCGGCGCACAGTGGTCGGAAAGCCCAAACACGAACAACGCCTTCAGTTATTAATTTCGTCGTTATGGAGTTTATAAAACATATTTTATTTTTTGCATTAGACGCTGGTTACTAACCCACAATATGTTGCTGTATTAACTGTTTTATCACCTGAGGGGGGGGGAAGTTGTTTTTATCTGCTCTCCTGGGTGCTCCGAGTAGTGACGAACGCCCTTCTTGAGATGGCGCTAAAATCGAACCTGCAATATTTTTTATATTATCTTTTCTAAAAATTGAACAAAAAGTATAGCTAATATTACACACGATGATAAAGAGACATTATTTATTCGAAGAAAATGGTACCCCACTTGTTCCCATCTGCGCATTCATTGTTTAACTTTTCTCTTCTGAAGTAACTCTCGTAAAGTAGAATAGGTTACTGTTATTGCAATAAATATAGAATTCTAACGCTAATATATTTCAATCACATTTTTGGTACCATTTTGTCACTCAGTAAAATGAACTTCAGACGGTCACTAATTTCAAACAAGCAGATAAGGGCAACGCATCTCAAAGCGATATGTTATCGTTCATTTTAAATCATATATTAATTTCCTTAAGTTAAAAGGTATTTTATTGAATTAAGATACAACGCCGCCACTGTGATTCGATGTAGCTTAATTAATACGAAGATAATATAAAATCAGAATCTGTTTTTATAAACTCAATGTCCAGGTTGAAATATATTTCTCAATGAAGGTACAAAAAATTACTCAAAATTTACTGGAAAACATTTTCAAAAGTAAACTTAAATATTATATTTTTCTCCAAGAGGGTAATAGGTCGAGATATGAAACATTCTTATAGATGTGGGAATTAATAATATATGTTACAGTTATTTTTACTACTTCTAATTCTACTGACAAACTTTACATAAAGATGGAAAGTATTGTAATGCTGCGGCTATTTTTCGTAAAGTGGATAAATTTGTTCGTATGTGTAGTAAATAACTACTTGTAAATCATTATGTAATCAGAATCCTCGTTTTGTTTATCCTTGAATAACATCCTGCTTTGATACCGAAAAATTTGCTGATAACACAACATGTTTGCGGATCGGCCTAGTACAACGCTAGAACCTAAACCGTTCAGGCGCTTCCCTTCAAATTTGATATTCTCCCATCGATGTGATAGAACTAAAGATCATGCGGTTATTTTTGTTTGGGGGACACTTAAGTTACAGCCTTAACAACTTTTCAAAATAAACGTAGACATTGCTCAAATTTGGTTTATATACATTTTTCTCTGTCTTAGAAAAAATGACTTCGTTCTAAAGGAACGCAGTTTTGGACTGTGGAATTTATGTTAATGTTTTAGCTTTAAAAGAATTCGTTTTTGTACCTCGTGCGCTACGATTGGTAATGAGTTTTACAAGGGATGCCTGAGATGTGTTAATATTTGTCCGACTCCTCTCGGGTACTGTCGGGAGGCCCCTCAAGGGGCTCCACGATGCCCCACCTGAATCTGGGTCAATTCATCCCGTGAAGAGACCACTTGACTACTCGAATCTCCAGCCAAGGTAAATTGTTTTCGGCGTCTTTCTACAAATACAATATTGAGGATTGATTTTTTTAATAAAATCTTCTGTCTAAATATGGTTGCGTAGGCTTCTAAATTTTTTCTTTAAGCTTTTCTCATCGGTTAGAACAGGCAAGCTTAAAAGAATGAAGCAACTGTCATTTTCGTTCAATTCTGCTGCCTAAAGTTAGATCTTGAAATAAATGCAGGTACAATTTTTTAGAAAATTTCATTCATTTTTATGCGCAATATATGCAATTTTTAATCTGTATTAAATAATTACTTTCTCAAATACGGCTTCATTTTTTTCTTTAAATTTTATCTTTGCATGTATTGGTAAACAATGTGATGCTCGACTCATTTTCGGCGACACACGAAAATTGCAAAAAAATAATTAACGTACACATTAACGCTGACGTTCAAAATAAAGGTTTTCACCTTAAACAAAATCTGTTCTAAAAACTCAGTTCTTTAGAAAACGTCATGAACACGTTTTTGAAAAAAAATGAAATTCGCATTATTTCTGCTAGAAGTTATTGCAATTTATAAAAAAAATTATCAAACAAACATGTTGAAATTTTTTTTAAGCTTTTCCCATCGGTTAGAACAGGGAACGCTTAAAAGAATGAAGCAACTGTCATTTTCGTTCAATTCTCTGGATTTTTGAAAATTGCAAAAGTAGGTAATAAAGCAAGAAATGGCATGCTGTTCTCTCATCACTTGTTCCTCCCACTTCACAGCAGCATCTTCGCTGCTGCAGGCCATCGGTTTTTGCGCATCCGCGCGCGATTCGCCGCCGCGCAGCGAGCACTGTGCGGCGCGACGCCGGCGGAGCGAAGTTATCGCGGCGCAAATATCGTCCTACGAAGCGATCGTGCTTGCAGGTGCGTGTAATGGGGTTTGTTTATCGCTCACCACTCCGTCAACATTTGCGTTAAGCGCAAACTCATTCCGCGCTAGTTTGCTGCGATCGTCTCGCCGCGCCGCCCCGCCCCGCCCCCGCGCTCCGGCGAGGTTGATGCTGCCGTATTTTCTGACTTCCCCCCGACGCCTCCGGCCAGGGGCGACTCGCTGTCTGGCAAAGTTCGGCGCAAACGCTGAAACGAGCTGCGGTCTCGCATTTCCGACGTCATCAACCTCGAGTTGTTGTTGTTGTTATAAGGTGCTGATCGAGGTTATTCATTTACATTCAAACACGCCGATGTGTCCGGTTCCTTGAGTCATCAAACGCTGTTTTTGTCTATCAAGCTTACTCACAAAATACTGATTTCTTTCGTTTGTTTCATCAATATAAAAAAATATTGTACCTCGTTGAGAGTAATCAGAGGAATCATGCTTACTGTACAGGAAAGTGTAGTAGTAAAATCCTATTATTAATGTTCACAAACAATTTTGTGAGAATGATTATGAATATTTGATACATGTTCAACATCAAACAACGTCTGAAAATAGTTCACGTTCTGCTGTAGTCCAAAATTCAGGTACGTAAACAAGATTTTGCCCACGTTCCTCGAACTCCATCTATGTCCTGAAAACGACAAGGCAAGTTTAAAACACAGTAATGCATCAATTAATCGCAATTCTTGCAGGGAGGAGGTTTTCTTCCACTCTAAAATAATACCCCAAATAATGGAATCGCTTAGTATAAAACTCAGGCGAAAATATAACTATTTGTTACAATTGTTTTAGTGAACAAGAAACGGTCAATGCGCCGAAAAGTAATAGACAATAATAAAGACTCAACAACCGTCCTGAATCGGTCGAAAAAACTTAAAATTAAAATACTTGTGCGGAATTTCCTACAATGTTCAAAGAAAAAAAAGAAATCAATGTTTTCTGAGATACTTTGTCACCAGGGTTCAGGGATGATATTGCCAATCACTGATAGTTTTCAATTATCAAATATTCAAACCACTGCCAACGACGCCAAAAATAGATATCCATTAGATTCATTCCTCAGCATATTTTCAGAAGTCAATTAATCACATAGGTGCCCTGTGAGTTTCCTATTCATGTGTAGTTAGATTTAGTTGTAAGATTAGCATTTAAGTTAAATATAAGTCATAAAAAATACATATGATGTAGTATAAATAATACTAAACTATGTATATTCGTTCACTAATAAAGATATATAATAAAAAATAAAAAAAACTGCCAACGACGGCTTCCATGCTCTGACATCTCCCATTGACAGCCACTCCTTATAATACCAAACGTATACCTTGGCTAAAAGCAAACTTCTCTTACGCAATGACTTTCTCACCCACACATAAAAAGAATTTCTCAGTGTTCTACAAACTTTAGAATGCCTTGTAATTAAAGCTAATAAAATATACAGATCCAGATCTCCAACTTTCTTAGAAGTAATACTACAAGAAAACTTCACTGCACCGCTTGGAAACAAGAAGTCGCGCAGCACCAGTTCAATGCAGAAAACCTATGCAGCATGACAAACAACACTGACACATGAAGCCACTCTGCGTTAGTTGCCTCGATCTTGTCAAACACCCTCGTTCCAATGCCGAAACTGCACAATGAACAACACGAAACAACTGACACTATTGACCACTCTGCGTTTAGTTCTCGATTGGTCAAAGGACCCTGTTCCAATGCCGAAACTGCAGCAATGAACAACACGAAAACTCGACACTATGAGCCACTCTGCGTTAGTTGGCTCGATTGGTCAAAGGACCCTCGTCCCTGTGTTCCGCCAAAACGTTTGTTTGTTTTTATCGTGAGAGGTGGCGCTGATCTCGCCCCGCTTGATGGTGATATACCATTGACTCACGGGTATTTTCCTCAACCAAGTTATCTCCCACCAGAGGGGGACCGCTCCAGCCGGCGCAAGCCTTAAGCTCCCGACTCGTCTTCCGATGTGTGTGGTAGTGTGGTGCATGTGAGTGTGTGGAGTGTAAGATAAGGGAAAATAAAGAAAGATCGCTCGCGGTCCATTTCTGAGTGTAGGGTTCGGTATCCGCCTGGTGTTAATAAGAGAAACCACGAGAAACGGTAGGCCACTAGCCGCAGACAGAGGTATTCGAATTCTCCAACAGCCAGTAGCTGAATTCGCCTCAGTATCGGCAAGCTAGTGTTGATAATTCTACCACTGTCGTCAGGGTTCGAACCCTTGGATTACGCAAAGGCATAGCAGTGACAGACGTTGATGCTCTGAGACACCTTACACTCACCACACTTACAGAACTAATGATGTGGCCAAAATTACTAATCAATTAATCAATCCGTCATTATGTAACAAATCAAGACCTCTTGAAGCAGGTCAGAGAACCAACGTGCGTGAGATCGCGTATTCTGTCATTTATCACTCGCCATTCTCGGCTCAACCCTCCTTATCGTAGAACGAATCCAATCCTTTTTCTTCAAAGCCGGCTCAACAGCACCAACGATGGCAGCTTCCAACCTCACATTCTCAACTATCATGGGAATTTCCATCAATAACTGCCACAAATTGTACTCCCTTTTCTTGAACCAACCTTCGGACAATCTTGAGTACACAATTTCCTCAAGTCACTCAAACTATACCTCCTACTAATATCCACCTCCCTACAGCTACTCAAAAAAGGTACATCGAAACTGAACAAAGCCAATTTTCCCGCCACTTTCATCAGTAACGTCTAAACGTCAATACCTCTTATCTGCATTTCTACTGCAGATCCCGAATACCTTACAACCCTCATAAACCAAATAATGACTCTCCAATGTTAAACAACTATCAAAACAGCAGCGAACCTTAAACAAAATCCTTTCACTCTCTAAATGTGGAATGCTGATGGACTCGAACTGAAAATACCAATATTCCTTCACTTCATTCATTCTTACGATATTCAAATAGCTTGTATATCAGAAATCCAATGTTCTATTTACACTTCTTTCACACTCCCAGGGTACCGATGCGACAGGTTTTATCAACCTTCCCAGACAAACACAACTCAGCATATCGTTCAAGGACACCTTAAAATAAAAAGATATGCTGGGGCTGCAAAACCAACAATCCAAGTGGAAATACTCTCTTTTCTGTACTCACTACCTACAATGTCAGCCTACGTTAACTTACATTGCAACCATAATATTCCTTCCCACGTTTTCGACATAGGAATCATAATTTCCCTAACTCCCTCATTCATCTGCAACTACTGCCCGAAATAGACTCCGACCACACCCCACTTGTAAATCCGGGTCAATGACCCCCATCTAGATCAGGTTCCCCGTAACGAATTTCTGCAAACACAGGCTACCTAACTATATTGATGGCTAACCTCTGGGAATACGTACTTCACCCAAAGTAGTGAATAGATCTCCCATTAATTTCCCAAAGAATATATCTTCCTCCCAAAGCACTTCAAACTATTCCAACTTCTCAGTCAACCGTATTATAACTCACTCAGTAAATCAATCAACATTTGCCCATTCCGCCATTTGCCCATTCCACCATTTGCCAATTTCCATCAGATCATCTAGGGCGATTACTTACCGGCAAATATCACAGTTACAGATGCGTACGGCAAAACCTACGACTTCCTATTAGAAGACAAAACTCAAGACACAAATAAAACAACGTGATCATTGCATTGATTTTTACTTTACCTTCCAACCCAATCTCGTCTACACAGACAAACCTCATTGATCTCAGACAAAACACATTGTGAGACACAAAATCCTTCTCAATGCGCCTCCACCAATTCGTAACCTTAAAAACAATATTATTCAAGCATAATTAGACTCTCAAGAAGCTAAAACATTAGCCAAACACTTCGCCTCAATCCTCACACCCCACCGCAATACTCTCCAAAGTGCTACTACTACACCAGCAAAGGTGGCTCAGAGCATCAACTGATTTCACTGCAGTGCCAAGAATTCCCAGGTTCCATCTCCTTCTCATCGATGGTCTGAGCAAGACGTGGATCTGAGAATAGTTGTCTGAAGTATGGGCCTACAAGTATTCCTTCTTTTATCTTAGCGGCACTTAAACCAAGAAACGTGGAGCATAAGCACTTGAAACATTCACCTTTTTTATTGAATAACTTTGCTTTATCAAACCAGATTTGCTATCTCCACATCAACGACATCCGACAAAAAAAAATACTGCAAACAAATTCATCTCTATCTATTACTCAACAAAGCTTTCTCCCAAAAACTTAACAACCTCCCTTATCATATACAAAACCATCATCCGCCTAACTCTATTATGTTTCTCTAATTCGCTCCACAGCAGCAACATTGAACTTCCGCCACCTTCAAACATTCCAAAAATAATTTGAACGCCACTCACGAATTCACAGTGACCTTGACATGCTTACCATTGACTCAAGCACCCGCGAAATAATCTTTGCCTTTTCCAGCAGACTACATTCTACACCAAATGCATCGTTCATTTCACTAGGAAGAATCTCCTTACTCTTCCTGAGAATCCACAAAACGTTCCCCAGATATCACGTTACCTCACAATAGAACCCGCCTTAAATCTTTCCTCTCTATAGTAACCCTAATTTTGTAGTTATTCATCATTTTATAATCACACACTAAATTATTTCACAGGACTTTCATAGGATCCCAGCTGGGTTATACTTCATGACTGTTATATAAGTCTCCGAAAATAATGAAAACCACATGTGTAAAGCCAAAGGCTGATTAGTGAAATAATTTTAAAAAAAGTAAACAAGAGATAGCTTATTCTCTAAAGTGAACTGTGTTTCTAAAGGCATAAAATGTATGGTCTCTAACGTATTTACGACTAAATAAAATAATACACAAAAATTACCCAAATAAACCACAAATGTACGGCCTACACTCCCATCAGTAATGAGTATTGTTGGTACTCGTAGAAGCGTTGGGTTGTTAGTCAAACACTACTAAGTTGTTCATCGGCCGAAGTTGGTTCTAGAGCGAGTACAGCAGACTGGTGGTGTTATTTTTAAATCAGCAATAGTATTTTTTTTGTTTTGGAATGTTTATGATGAAATTAACTTTGATCGTTATAGAAGTAATTATGAGGTGTTGTTTTGTCACAGAAAATTATATTTGCATAAACATTTTAGTCGCATTGCGACCATCCTCAGTGCTGAAAAATAACAAAACTTCTGAATCACAATTTGTACATAATATTAGTAGAAATCAGACATCATTATCGTAAACAAGCCTATTTACTACATCTAACGTTCATACACGACAAATGACGTATTAAAACAAACATAATACCGTCATATTAAACAAACATAATACCGTCATATTAAAACTATCTTCGTTCTCATTTACTTGAAAGTCTTTTTGCTTCATGTGCAAAGATATATGTAAGCATGTCGTGACCGCTCGTGTATATCCGCCCGATCTCTTCCCACAAAACCGCCTCGTCCGGAAGTTACGCAAAATGCAGATTTCCCATGGACCTCCAACAGGAATCGCAAAAAACACGTCCTTTCCTCTTATTCTGCTTGCTTTCCTCAAGTCTTACCAACGCTTACACACACGTATAACACAATACGTTTTATAATCCTTATCATTATTTCCGTAATCCCAACCGCGACTCAAACATTTGTCGGAAATGTTCTGTAATCTAAACTGAAAGCATAATGAGCCATATGAGAATAGGAGACCTGCCCACTGCTCAACCGTAATTATGGAAATGGGTTCAGGATGAGGAAGAAAGAAGTGTTGTGTTAAACGGGACCATGGAAAATCCAAAAGCCTCACCACTGTTCATTTCTTACTAGCATTTTCCTTATCCGGTTTCCTCTATATGCTGTTCACTAACGTGTATAGAGTTAATTAAATGGCTTGTTGTCACATACAATAGAAAGTTCCTGCAGTATAAAAATGGCTGCATATAACAAAGGGTCGAAATCAATATAATACAATTAACCAGTGTCATATGGATTTAAATCTATTATGCATGACATCATCCCATCAACGGAGTATCTCCATTAATAAACGTTTCCTCTTCGGCAAACGTCGCGCTGCGAAATGGCCGACAAAAGAGGATAGGCGATTAGTTCCTCCTCAAAGCGATTTGGATTTGATTTTGCACCCATTAAAAACAGTGCGCTTTTTTTTAAATTCAACCAAGAGGTTAATTACCTCACAACAAAAAACTGAAAAGGACGTGTATTCCTTCAAACAAATAGTTTAATTTTTCAATTATAATCAGAAATATAAAACATATGAGAAGAAATCTCCCTTCTTTCTACTGTGAAAAGACCACTGCTTGATCATTACATTATTTGTCGCCCCTGTTATCGTTTTAAATAACAAAATGTATAATCTCAAAGTAGTGACGCTCTGCTTCCTTTCTGCATGAGCCAGTGTTTAGGTTTTTCAGCAGGTACCGAGGCCTATTGAATCAAATCTGCACGCGGCGATGGTGTAACGGTTAGCGAATCGGACTGGTATACCCAAGCCGTTGATTTTTAAGGGCGAAAAGATCCTTCGTACGCCTTCTTTCGGACGGAAGGTAAAGCCGACTGTCTCACTTAAGTAGATTTTCTTGCATGTCTTGCATCCTTAAGTCTAAATGACGCGTCTGAACTTAATTCAAAAATCGCCTGTTTCTCGCCCAAGAAATACCTCCTTCCTCTGCTATTGGTGAAAGGAGCGTAGCGAAATTTGCGTGGTCAGACGGAAGAGCGGGCCTGATGGCCCCAGTCTCGCCACGTAAAATAAGGCATTAATTCAATTCAATTCAATTCAATTCAAATCTGCTAAACTTCTAGGTATTTCTAACTGAAAATGACTTGTACGTTCTCATGTGATCACAAATCGCACAGATAATGCATGTTTATATAAAACAGCACAATTAAAACGTTTTGTATTACATTTTGGAATATTTGGATACTGAATAATGAAACTAAAAGTGCTAGAAAATTACATACTTTCCCGCATTTTTGGATATGTTTACGTCATATTGACATTGAAATTTCTGCCCTACTAACACCTCAACTACAACTTAAAAATTCCGATTCAACCTTTTCAAACGAAGTGCCTTTGGTGGATACCTGTATTTATTTTGATATTCATAAACAATTTAGTAGTAATTTCTTTCTTTTATAAATGAAGTAAACATGAATAAACTTAACTGATGCATTATTTTGAGTACATTATACACAAAAACAAATATAATTTCAAATATGCTTCCCTTGATTACACCGAAGTAGGATTCTGATTTAAATTTCTCGCGCTGAAGGAGGAACTTCTTAAGAAGAGAAAGTTGTAATGCTGCGAGATAAAACAGCGAAATTTTGGTAGCGAAAACCATTGTTACAGG
Source organism: Gryllus bimaculatus (assembly GCA_017312745.1). Taxonomy (NCBI): domain Eukaryota; kingdom Metazoa; phylum Arthropoda; class Insecta; order Orthoptera; family Gryllidae; genus Gryllus; species Gryllus bimaculatus. Next base: position 4,358,112 of record BOPP01000042.1, read on the forward strand.
GCCATGTTAAAGAAAAAGTGAATAAATCCAATTGCTAAATTTAGGAGGAAAAATCCTCTAACATGTGATGAAGCCAGAATCACTGTTTTGTGAGAACATGATCCCGAAAATTGATTGAAGGCAAAACGTCTCTCCATTCGTCTGTCCGTCCGTCAAGGTGTTATGAACAACGCTAGCGGCTAAATCGTTCAGCCGATTTTCTCCAAAATTGAAATATCTCAATCGATTTGCCTGATGTCGCGGTCCCTTGAATTTCAAAAAGATATTTTAATTTTGGGTGTACTTTATATGAAGCCCCTGTGACATTTTCAATTTATTTTTGTCAATGGCGCAGTCGATTTTGATAAAATTTTGTTTTTGGATAGTCCAAAGAACGTTTACGAGAATGGCGCTGGTCTCATGTTGGTCCAACTTTTTGAAAATTGTATAGGTTCAAAATATTGTTCGCCATCTTCCAACAAATAAGATATTAAAGAGAGATCTTTCCTCTAATGAAATTCATTCCTTAAAGATAGAGTTTCAAATAATGTCATGTACATTTTTTTGAAAAAATTGCGAAATTGAGACATTTTTCGTAATGTTGCGTGAATTATAGACAGTTTTTAATTTATATTTAGATTTATTTAGTCCAAAAACAGTAAAAACTATATGTGACGTAGGAGAGAGATGATTATCTGCGCACGTTTTCGTGAGTTCCAGAATCCCTTCCCGTCATTTTAACTATAAATAGTTGAAAGTCGAGTAAAAATTTAACATTAATAAATAAAAATAGATTTTAAAAATAAATTTAAAAAACGTAAGATATAGCACTATTTGAAAAACAGTCATTGATGTTCCGAGTTATATAAAACGTCTTTGCATCGGTACACGAATTGCAAGTATTTTCCTTTTTGCTGCATTGTTAACAAAATAGCAACTCGCCCTTACCTCTACTCTTACCACTACAAGCAAAAGGAGAGATCAACAAAACGTGCGCATAGTGAAGGTGCGTTTCCGTCCAGAAGCAAAACAAGGGGCCATCTCAGCCTTTGCTCAATTGATCAGGGAAAGTGGACAAAAACCTGATCAAGATGGGGGTCATTGAGCCGAAAGCTGAAGTACATTATTTGTAAGAATCATACTAACATATTAATTACATATTTGTGTTTACACAATTCCTTGTCAAAAACAAGTCCATTGTTTTTGGAGAAATTTTGTTGATGAATTGTTAGAAGGGCATTTAAGAAATTGTAAAGGTCTTATATAGGTTAAAAACCCTGATTTTTCGACAATTGAAAATCTTTTAATTTTTTTCGGTGACTTCCTACGACAATTATGAAGATACAATTTTTTTCTTCTTAATGAAATGTGTTTATTAAAAACAGATTTTCAAGTGAAGGTATGCTGAATTTTTCGAAACTATGAGTATTTTTAGAATAACTGGGTGTCAAAGCTTGTCGCCCACTCTGCGAATACTGCGCTTCATGATGGTAATTTTAGGTGGTACAATAGTTAATAATAAACAATTTATATACTTCTGGAGTGTTAATATATTTCTGACATGTAGATAAAAGATATTTTTTCAAAGCAACATTTAAGTGGTTATTGCGGTTAAGCCGTTCGAAATTTCGAACGACTTTATTCGACAAAAAAAGTTGAGAATTGTCTTAAGAGCTTATTTTCAAAGTTTTGTTGTTCCTTCCCTGGACATCCTGTATATTTTAGAATTGAAGCTTTCAGAAAACATTATGTACTCGTGCTATTGAACAAGGTTTCATTGAACGGGCGACGTGACCATTCGCCTTCCGTTCTCGAATTGTCCTTTTGTAAACTCTTCCTTAACCAATATTTGCCTTACAAACACCAACTTTCCGGGAAAACTATATTTATATTTTTTGTGGACGGTTGGCGGAAATGTAATCCGGATATCAGTTACTAATCACGCTAAGTGAAAGGAAAATGTATTGTGACAGTTGTATCTAACTGAATCAGTCATGTCAGCACAACAGAATAAAACATGGATAATAATTAATTGCCCCATTTTCGATTATATTTCCATTAATGAAATTCTGGTGTTATCTAAGTGCGGTATAAAATACGGGCTTGTGTCGTGCCTCTGTCAGAGAAAATACGTTGGTTTAAATTCTATTTCTACAAAGCAAGTTCATATATAAGAGAAATTTTCAACACAATACAGTTGTCTAACTCGTATGTTCTCGAATACAGAGATCTACAAGGAAAACGATCAGGAGAAAAAAGAATATTTTTAAAAAAATGAATGTTTCATTGTAAAATGGTTATCTTTAACTAGCGAATCTTATGAAACATTATAATTCACGTCGTGCCAGAAAAAATTCACCAAAAGCTAGGTGCTTTAAATTTTTTCCGTCCAATTGCTAATTTTTCAAAAAATTCTCCAGAATATTGTATAAAGGTAGTGTAAAAATAGTACCTAACTATTCGGCTTCTCCAAAGAAATCAAACGAGTAAATAATCACATCTGTGGATGTCTTACAACTATCCCAAAACAAAAACACTCCTCATAATATCAATATTCTTAAAAGACCGATTCTATCCTTAACTTCTAGGCATTTCTCCCTGACCCACCTCTCCCAACTACCTTCTTAGTTAACTGTATACTAGTCGAAACCTAAACTTCAGAGAAGGAAACCCATCTGTATGTGAATATACATTTACTGGGCTTGTGGGAAAATTAATAGCGCGGCCATCTAGACTTACGGAAGGCCATATACTAGAAGCTCTGTATTAAAAGCCTTTACAGTCCCCAAAAAATGTCAAACGAGAAGTAAATGGGCTCAACAGTTTCCATTGAAAGTGGCGTATCAGAGGCTCTCACCTCCTCGATATGTTCATCTATTAAACAGCCCTGCCCATCACGGGCACTGTGTCCGTCCAGTGCACATTAAAACCCCTCAGTTTTCTTTTCCCTATTCCAATTCTCCAGTTAAAATGCGTACCACGTTTTGTTGAAATGCTACTGTTCCAATGATGAGTTAAGCTGAGACACGAACACACATATTCACAAATCCACAATTTGTTTACGTTAATATTTTAGGCGTTAGTTACATTTGGGTGCCAAAGTTGAGATAAATAATAGTATTACATGTATTAATTTTATTTATAGTAGGTTGATAATAATATCACAAACATGTGTAGTGTACACACATTTTGGAGAAATGAAAGAAATTGCAGTTTTTGAAAAGTTGTAGCTTGATTGATAATTGGTTTCGATAGATATGTTTTATTCAAAAGTTATAGGAAATTGAATCCTGTTCAAAATTTATTTGAATAATTTACTACGGAACTTATAGTTAAAGAATTGTAGAGAAAAAAGGCAAAAGTCAGAAAAAAATCCGTTTTGGGGGGGCTCCTGGAGTTAGCACAGTGCCGGGGAAGTCGAAAAGTTAAAGAGTATTAACTAGTGCTTCGGTACATACAACATACCCAAACAGTTTTTATGACCTTTCTCCAAGTAACCCCCTTTTTTTCAGAACCTGCCGACTTGCAAACAATGAATTAAATCTGTCCGTTAAAATACTGCAGTGGAAGTTAAAATAGATAATGCGATCCGAGTCGCAACCACGGGGGATTACACTTTTAGGATTCTAGGAGCCTGCTGCTCTGTAGTTTTTACTGGTTTCTCCATTCTACACCAGGAAAATGGTAGAGCAGTACCCTTACAATCAGCTAACGAACTGCGCGTACGAGCTTACGACCAGGCTGAGGGGGGGGGAAGGGGCTCGACTGGTAGGAGAAACAAAGGAAACCCTGTGACATCGTAGGCTTCCGCTGCCGGAGTCAGTATTTACTTGGCTGTCCGGATGACTCCGCGTCCATACCGAAGGTGCCGACGTTTTGGTCGCGATTTTGCGAAATTCTGCGAAAAAAGAATGGCGACCGAAACGTCGGCACCTTCGCCATGGACGCGGCGTCACCCGGACAGCCAAGTAAATAAAGGAAACCCTACGTAAGCCCTATCCTACGTCGCCGCCGGCCCTCACCATCCAGCGGGGGGAGGGACACCGCCACCTTCGGCGGGAAAAGTCACTACACTAACGAGACCCATTTTCATATTCGTTGACGCTCCCGGAAACAATAATCAATAACAACTCAATAATCTAACTACTGGTGCTAAAACATAAATCACTTTCTTACCCTGACTTTCACACACAATTACGTGAAATAAACTCAAATTTTCAAAAAAAATTGTACATGATCTTATTTCAAGATTTACTTTTAAGGAACAGATTTCATGAAGGGAAAAAAATCTCCAGCATTATAATTGTAGCTGTACGAAGACGGAGAAAAAAATTGAATTTTCGCAATTTTTAAGATATCCCGTCACAACTCCGATTAACTTTTATCAAATGGAACCTTCCTTTATCCATCCCGAGATAACGAACGTGAAGAGACGGGTTCATGCATGTGCATAATGCCTTATATTAGCATTATATTGCTGAGTATTACGTATTATTGCTCAATATGTTTGAGATAGATTTACGATTTGTAGATTTAAGACACACAGCTACTCTTAACCTTTACCGCAAGCAAATGCGCTGCGAGATTCTGTTGTATTTTTTGTCAGTATCGTGGAACAGCAACAAAATGTTTCTGGGAAGGTGCCTTTTGTCTGAAAGAGATAAAGATAAAGGTAGGTCTTTGAAGTAAAGAGAATCCCTGTAACGAAATTAAATAATCACCCCAAACATTTTATAGGCTTCTCGTTTGAGAACAAAATTGAAAATTAATTAATGATTGGTAATATTAGCACGTACTCAAACATGATTCCCACCTGAAACGTCTGATTTGCGAATTCAAGCAATTCTCTATTTCATTCTACCTCTTTCCGAAACCAGCTTCACGTATCAAGGCATGCAACTGCCTTTTGGAGGAAGGGGTTTCCTTATCTTTGACAATGAGGAAAGCGGATGCCATGACGGCGGCAGTAGTTGTGGCAGCTGCAAATGCTACTCGAAGGTGGTCTGGCGTAGTGTTTCCATGAGAACGGTTTACATTGCAGCATTCGTGTTTTCACCGTAAGTACATTTACGATTATTTTCTGATTTCTTTCATGTGTAGAAGGTAGCAGTACTACTTGCCAAATAGTATTGTGGTAGAATTTTTAACTAGAGGAGCTACAAAAACACACACTTTCTCTCATTATTGAAAATAGTTACGAAATAATTAAATATTGTAACTTCCACCATACCAAAACTCAGTTATAACTTGAAAATTTCCAATTGCACCAATTCAAACCAAACGCCTGTGATACACATTAGCATTTCTTTCAATAGCCAGGAATACCTTTCATTTCTAACATCTAAAAATGAAACAAGCATGAAAATGATTAATTTTTACAGTATTTGCAGTACATTATATAGAAAGTAAATAATAATAATAATATTGCATACAAGCGTGCCTTGATAACATCAAAGTGAGCTAATTTCAGAATAACATTGTCAGCGATCGAAAATTCTTAAACCGAAAGAAATGTATTTGTTATTTTTACGATAATTTATTAACATCAATAAATATTTTTCCTTTCATAAGAATGTTGGCAACATCATACGGTTAACACAACCAGCAAAAATTATAAAAAATCTAACGAATTTTCAACCGTCGTGTTGCCATTTTGCGAACTGGCAGTGCGTCAAACAAAGTGCGAGAATTTCAAATTTACAATATCTATTTTCTTTCAATTTTCGAAAATACTGATAGTGAGCCAAAAATGGAACGAGCCGTTTTTTGTTACATACATGGTAAAGGCTTAAAGAACAAATTTGAAGCTGAAGAAATTTGAAGAGAAAATAAATATTTAAAATTTAAAATTACCTGTTTGACTGAAACTTAAGCAAAAAATACTTTTTCGAAAACTTGAACACGACCATATATTCAGATCTGTTTATGACGAACACACTTCATTAAGAAAAAATGTATCTTCATAATTATAGTCGCAAAACTGAATGTTTCCACGCTTCGAAAATTCAGGGATTTTAACGAAAATAAGACAAGTGTTCTATGCGATATCCGACACGAAAATCAAGTTTAAAAACTTTGGTACCTTTTTTATACTTAAAAATATAAAAGTGAGTGGGACATTAGCCAGATCAATTGGGGATTATAAATTTGGTGAAAATCTTACTTTCGATTTAGCATTTAGTGTTGTTTACCGACGGACAGACGGAAGGACGGACAGACAGACATTTTGCGCCTATCGATGTTCAGGTATTAAGGGCGCACACATTATGGATTCTGAATACACAACGTGTTAAAGGAAGTAATTTATTATATACAGGAACAATATTTATCTACTTTTTCGTTGCCAGGGTCCGGCAATAAGAGTTTCGCTGTGAGTAACTCTCCGGTTTTCCTGCAGATTACACTACTTTCGCTATTCTACGAAAGGAGTAGAGCGTATTTATTATGATGCTCCATGTACGTCGACAAATTGTGAACTTGACGGTAAAGATGAAGTATCACATGGTCACTAGGCCATGGTATAATGTGACTTTCAAAATAGAATGAGAGAAGATGTTTTTTTGTGAAAATTTTATTATAATCAAATTTGAAAAGTAGTTTATCCATAATTTATAGTTTATAAAATTCATCACAATGCCAAGATTACGAGATGAGTCTGCACGAAACTGAGGCAAATAACTTAACAACTTTTAGGAAAAATGTTTAAAATCACACTTTACATATTAAATGTGAAAGTGAGAATTCAAAATTGAAATAAAGATGCTGAAGTGAATATGTTGTGTTTTGGAAAAAGTTGACGTGTATTTTAGCCCTGAACTCTAATAGGTAACATTTAAATCTTCTGCAAAGAGTTTTAGACAAACTCCAAGGGGATCAAAAGATTGATAGAGTGTGGTATCTGTGAAGGTTGGGTTCATGAATCCTTGCCAATAAACTGTGTATGTGTTATAAGATAATCTCTTTGATTTTAATATGCTCCTTAATTCGTGAGTCGGGGATTTATCAACAATTTCCAAAGTACTCGTGGGATTACCGGTCTTAAGGAGAGTTTTTTCTTTAGTTTGTAAGAGAAAATAGAGTTTCACTTTATTGTTAATAATAACAATAATTTATTACGTCAAAAAATGTAAATTGGGAACTTTTTAGCGAGTAATGTCGTACTATACATAAACTGCCCAGAAGCAAAGGAAGAACCAGCTTACCATTTGTAGGATAGTCGGTCATGCATACTTTCTTGTTGATAATTTTTGTTATTGAAGGGGGGACCTATCTCGCTTTTCTTTTGTATTATTTCTAGTACTGTCGTAATTAAAATCCAGTTGTCATCAGAAACACTTGGGATGGCCGATTTCATTGATAGAAAATGTTACATACATTCCTGCCCTTGATGTCAACAAGTGAGGGTTGTCACATATTTATTGGTGATATTGGTAGATCAGGTGTAATCATCAATAGGTGGAACCGTAACGCACAAAATGAAACAACTATAAAAATGCTTAAAGATAAGAATCTCACTCATGTAGTAAGGGATCAACGGTATGTATTGATTCAAACTTCAGCCTGTTCCAAATTTCTATAAGCAAGAAATTATCAATTTCTCCCGTCGCTGTAATTCAGGATACGTGCACTTGGTTTTTTCTTCGTCATTAGTCATATATTTACTCTGTGAATGTGTTCATAGAATTATTCAGTGAAAACAAAACGAACACTATTAATGTTACAAGATATTGAAGTATTTAGTTGAAACTTCACGTAAAGATATATATGTAAAGATTAGCAATTCAATGGTCAAAGATAAAACAGTTTGAAGCTGTGCTAGAGAGTCGGATAAAATATAGTCATAGCAAGCCTCAAATTATTGTTGATAATAGTTATCAAATAAAAATAATAATATTATTTTGCTTATAAGTTGACTTAATTCAATATGATTATTGTGTAAAGACTAAAACAATTTATGAATTCACATTATGCAGTTTTTTAATATAATGTACTTATTATTTACAATCTCATGCAATGGAAAGCTGATTTCGCTCAAATGTTTTTTGCAACGGTTTTTAAACACGATTTTATGCCATTTTCAAAATACGGTACAGTCTTATCTACATATGCTACTAAATAGAGAAATGAAAAAAAAGAATTTTTACGTATGAGTAATATTTTATCCATCGTCGTCCGGTAAAGAAGATCAAATACAACATTAAATTGTTTTTGTCTAAACTTCACAACGAATGAACAAAACAACTGAAGATGAATTGCACTAGGGACTGTGGTTCATGGAAGTGGAGATGAGTTTTAAACAGACCCCTACGTCGTAATGCCACGACACGAATCCGGTCGTAGATCCTCAGTATCGCTTGCTGGCGATGTAGCAATGCGCGCTACAACTGTAATTCGAAGGAGGAAACGTCTCGTCAGTTCGCATTTTAGTTTCCGCGTTAGTGGTTTGAGACACTGTGATAGAGCGATATAAGAAACTCTTGTTAACCCTGAATACATTATCCCGAGTTGAAGATCTGGCCTATCTTGTGTAATAGACTGATGGATTCTGTATTCACAACGCCAGAAGACGGATCTTTGGCGGCTAAAGGACAATTAAAATGGTACGTAATTTTTGTAAGATCGCCAAATAATATAAGTAATAGTAAATATAATATTAAAATATTGCAGATATCAATGAAAAGCGTTAATAAATTGAAACAATTTTCAAATATAAATATTTTATATAATCTGTAAAAGAATCTTAACTACTCTGGAATAGCCGACATGAAACGACTGTAAAATATCTGGAAATTATTATCACAACGAGCGCGACTTTGTGCAAACCAAACTGAATTCTGTTTGCTCTTCTGAACTTTGTGATATACGGATGTCCAACTCCTATGTTCTTTACGCTAATATTACTTACGTGGGCCGACGTCCCATCCTAAACGTAATAGGTAATGCAGAAAATGTCTTTTTAAGAACATAATATAGTTTTTCTGCGGAATCTGTCTATTAATAAAAAACAGCCTTCATATTCTGTGGCGGCTTCAAACACTCGCAAAGACAAAATAGTGTGAGCGAATAGTGTTTCTCTGTATCGTTCGGAGATCTGATAAAAGGATATAGCCAAATATGGGAATGAAAAAAAACCCTCAAACCAAATAGCTAAATGCGATACTCATATAAAAGAAAAAAGTCATATTTATAGATCATCTGATAAGTAATCGAATTTCTATCTGTCACACAGTACGTATGACGAAGAAAATGATGTTGAGTCGTCGATATCAGCTAATATAATACATCTAAATGTTAGTAATGAACTCGTAAATACTTTTTTAAGTCCCTAATTTCCGTAATATTTAACTAAAAGTTTACTAATAGACCTCGAATTGAAACCTCTTAAAACACGTTTCCCTAATTTATTGCTTTCTTTCTGGATTCATGTTCAAGTTAGCAATATATAAGATTAACAATTACAATAAGACGCACCATCGATATCAGAGCTCAGATTATTGTTTTTCTTTTTTGGCCCGAACAGATACCAGCGTCCGGGGAAGAGATCCCCCATTTTCGTCTTGCACTATAGTGCGCAGGACATCCTACCAAGTTTAGCAGCATGTCAGGGTACTACGACCCTTGTCGGTGAGTACAGCTCTAATAACATAATGCATATTAATGAAATTACAATCAGAACCACCGTACATCTGAAATTAACTCACATAGTTAGATAATCAAGTTTGTTCGGATTTCGACGTAACCTAAAACACAAAAAGAGTTTTTTTTTCATAACACATGACAGCTACCACCAGTTTCTGTCCAACACCATAACGTCTACACAGAAGTTCTGCCACAAATAAATGTTTTGCCAATCGATCAGACTAATGCAGTAACTTGCAAATTTGAAAATAATCTTTAATTAGTTGGGGTACTTCACAAAACGTCCCTAGAGCATTTGCAAACTTTTCTCCAAAATTACTGCAATGACTTTAACATTGCTTTCTTGGATAAAGGAAAAAGCGTTTGCAATACCTATATATATATATATATATATATATATATATATTCTAACATACCCACCTA
>BOPP01000042.1:4369374-4419047 GCA_017312745.1 Gryllus bimaculatus
ATATATATATATATATATATATATATATATATATATATATATATATATCACTTAAGGTAGTTTTTGTGTAAGTTTTAACCGAAAACTATAAAAAAAGCATACACAACATTTTTATCAACCAAAAAGTGACTCCAAATTATTATTAAACTTTTTTTCGCATTTAACAATTGAACATCTAGTTACTGTTTTGTTTTTCTTACCTGCATTTTTAAAATTTATGGTATAAAATAGTTTTCTTCCTTAATGTAATCTAGTCCTCAGTATTACACCATTAAGTTTTTGTAATATAATTTGATGAACAATACTTTTTTTAATATGAACGTTTGAAGGTTCTCATAAAAAAAGAAAAATCATATTCTAGTGCCCTCTTTTGGCTATCTCAGTTGTTCATTTGATTTACTTTAGTAAAACTTTAGTATGTAATTTGCTACACAGAACATATTTTCTCGCATTATATTATAACTGTTCTGGCAATTGTAACTACTCAGGAATATTATAATTCTAAATTCATCTTTAAAAGTATTTTCAAACAGCAAACATTTTTTTCGCATCAAGATTCGAACTCAGGTCCCCCGAGCAAACTCGCCATGCGCCTTACATCTATTCCAAGCACCCGCCCTGGCTTACTAACTCGTGCCGACGTTTAAAAATCTGTCTCAGTCCAATATTACCAACGCTTCTGACAATTTAAAAAAAATTACAGATGTTAATGAAAAGTATATCTCTACTATTTTTTGAAGCGTCACATGTTTTCTACATACAAAAATCGAGTCATTTTAACGGATTTTTGCATCAATTTCAAGCACAAATTACACAAAACTAACAGTTTTTTTTCTAAAAACTGCACATGACCTTTTTTAAAGATCTGGCAGATTCACTTCAACAGACTTTGTCTAAGATAAAAATCTATTTTCAATTTTGTAGTTTGAAATGATAACTTTTTGCAATTCGAAAATAAGGATAGTTCGCTGAAAATGGATATATCCTTTACCGCCCTTTTTATACATACAAGGAGAAAATTTAAAGAAAAATATTGTTGTCATTTACGAGAAAAAAATTTACCTATATTTGACGTTAAATTAGATGAAAAGTGAACATGATGCGCACTTTTGAAAAATTCTAAAAGACCTTATTTCAAGAATTAATAAAAGAAATAAATATCATCTTCTAGCTATTACATCAGATAAATTTAAAAAAAATCACCTGTTTCTCGCCCAAGAAATACCTCCTTCCTCTCCTAGTTGGTGAAAGGAGCCTAGCAAAATTTGTGTGGTCAGACGGAAGAGCGAGCCTGATTGCCCGAGTCTCTCCACGTAAAATAAGGCATTAATTCAATTCAATTCAATTCATCTTCAATATTGTAGCCGTAGGAAGACGCCTTAAAAAAATCGAACTTTTGCAATTTTCAAAAAATCAAAGATTTTAATTAAAATGAGACCTGCACCATTCTCTTTTGCGTAGTTTACGTTATGCAGGGACTTAGTATAATAATAAAATTTGATGACCATTTAAGAAATTTTAAAAATGTTTCTGAGGCTTACGAAAAATACTCCTAAAAATCAAAATATCCATTTGGAATTCGCAAAAGTTCGACTTTAATGAGATCGATCACATAAGATCAGATGTAGAGAAAATCGGCTAAACATTTTAGTCAATAGCGATGACCATAGACAGATGGACAGACAGACAACAGAGCCATACGGGGTGGAGGAACAAATAGGCAGAAGGACAGATGGTCAGTGAGACAGAACGACAGGCACAGAAGGACAGGCGAACAAAGGGACCAGCGGCAGACTGACAGAGGGACAGGTAGACAAGGGACACACGGACAAAAACACAGAGGGACGGAGAGACAAACGGACAGAGGGACAGCGAATAGAGAGACAGACGGATATTGAGACAGACAGATAGAGGGACATACAGATAGAGGGACAGACGGATAGAGGGACAGACGGATAGAGGGACAGACGGATAGAGGGACAGACGGATAGAGGGACGGGGGGACAGACGGGCAAAAATTCAGACGGACCGATTAACAGATGGACAGAGGTACAGACGGACCTACCGATAAACGTTCTGACATCCCTCGTGTCATCGGTGTCAGGGGCACACAGAGCATGGATTGAGACTATAAAACGCGTTATAAGAAGCCATTATATACATATTAGCCAGATATATACACTATTTCCTTACCAGGGAACGGCAATGAGAGTTTTCGGTCAAAATTTGCTTTTCAGGACGTATTATTACAACGTTTTGTCCTTTTATTCGTAGTACAAGTGGGAAAGTAAAAACCATTAAAATGAACGAGGGAAATGTCTGAAAATTCTGTCGTTTGCTCTGGCATCATAAGCAGTAGGTATTAGGTTCCAATCCTGGTGCGCGCAAATTATTTTACACTTTAAAACTCTTTTAAAAGTATACTGCATAATACACTGAAGCGAAATCCAGAACTGCCATTTGTATTAAAACATTCATATTTTATCATCCCTTGTGACTCGTTTTATTACGAATTTCTAAAGACAAGGATATAGTTTACGTTGCATAGCAGATGCTATATGATAATATTACAACGTTTAATTGTGAACAGTGAATATGACACTCTTTGTCCAGAAATCATTTATAATATATTTATATTCATTATCAATTTTTATAAAATTACTAACGACTGAATAGTTTTCTGATCTTTAAATTTAATTGAAATATTTTTTTGCAGATTTATGTTCATAGGACTGTGGATGTACCTATTAGTAAGCGTGGAATGTCTAGAAGAAGTGCTTTGGGACGGTTGCGCGTCTAACTATGCTGTAAAAGATGTTGATATTTGCTACAATTTAACGGCTCCCATGGATGGTGTCAATGCCTGGCGGCATTGCCCGTCAATAAAGTTAGTATAATTTTATTTTATGATCTGACATAACTTGCACATTTTCATAAACGTAGTGGAAAAAAATATTGTAATATTTTAAGAAATGTGTAGATTTTGAACTATAAGAGATTTTCAAAGTTCTGTAACCGACTTGACATGATGTTAATTAAAGAACTAATTGTGATGATCAAATATAATTTAAAAAGATGGCCATCTTGAATATTGTAGTTGTAGGAAAACGCCAAAATATCCAAACTCCTGTTATTTTCGAAAATTATGAACTAAGGTGAATTTCGGACATATTCTATCTTTATAAGTAGGTTTCACTGTAATATTACAAGAAATTCACATGAAAATGTGCAGACATTTTTGAGAAAATTTTGAAAATGTCACAAAGGCTTCATTAAAAGAAACTCCAGAATTTAAAGAATGTTTTTCGAAATAACATTGCTGTGACGGGGCAGATCGACAGGCGAATATTCATTTTGATAAAATTCCTACAATTAGTATAGACGCCAGTGCTGTTAACAGACGGACGACATACACGCGGAAGAAAGTCATTTTCGATACCTCTCTTAAACTGGCACTACCAAAATCGGTTACCACAAAATCAAAAATGCCACCATTTAGAACTATTACTAAATGGTGAGCTAGGTTAAGATTAAGCTTCCACTATCACAATTAGCTAACACGAAACCTAATATGCGTTATTGTAGAGAATATTAATTGCTAATTAAATTCGTAAAAATAATATAATTACTCTTCCAACTACCGAGTAATTAACGGTATACTAGCTCTTAAGATTTAAACTGGCACTATCACAATGGGTTACCACAAAACTAACAGCACTAACTAAACTAACTAAACACTAACTAAACACCACTAACTAACTCTTGTAAAACAATTTAATTTCTAATTAGTTACATAAAATTAGTTTAATTGCTCTTCAAACGTTCGAGTAGTTAATGGCAAACTAGCACTTAAGATTTAAGGTGGCACTATCACAATGGGTTACCACAAAATTAAATACGCCATCTTCTAGAGAAATTTAATAGGTAATTAATTCGGAGAAAAATAGTTTAATTGCTCTACAAACCTCGGAGTAATTAATGGTAACCTAGCACTTAAGATATAAACTGGCACTACCACAATGGGTTACTATAAAAGTAAATACGACATCTTGAGCAATTTAATTGCTAATTTCTTACGCAAAATTTATTTAATTGCTCTTCAAACTTTTGAGTAAATAATGACTGGTCAGCTGACGTGACGCAGTGGGCCGCCGCGCCGCCAGCGCATCAGTCGGCCCTAGCGCCACCGCCGCGCCCGCGGCTGATTGCGGCAGATTTAAATGAAATGCACGGACTGGCCGAGAGCGGCCTTCGATATTGTATTTTCTTCGACCATCAAACCAAAATGGTCGAAAAAAATCAAGCCAATACTCTGTCGTGTTCATAAAGATCCTCCATCAACTTTAATTACGATCGCTTAATTACGATCTCCTAATTACAATATGCGTGTCTTAATCTACGGTATGTTGGTAAAGATTTGATTTTATCATAGTTGTATCAAGTTAAAAGTCTATTTTGTTGGAATTGTGGGGTTCGAATTGTTTATCGCGAAACATTGCCAATCTGCTACAACCCCCTATCAGGAAGTATTTTATCACGTGACTAAGTGTTCATTCACAGTCGCAAAATGGTTAGTAACTCAAGTTTTGATTTTCGACATTCTTTGTAGCATATACTTGTTTTCAATCAGTAAATCGATTGACGACTTTTGCACATTTGTAGATGTTGAATAAGTTTGACGTACTTTGAGTTATTGTCCATAATAATTGAATTGAGAGTTTTTTGTTTTAATAGTTCTCCACACAATCTACACAGAAGTTCAATATATTTTCTTCTTCTTTTTTGTGTAAATAATGTTTGTTATAATACTACATGTTTCTCATCATAATTCTACGCGAAAATGTTAATATTAATTCTACATTAAATACAACTATGTACAATAACAGTAATCTAATGAAATTAATAAAAACTAGTGGCCTACAGCAACAAATATGCTGTTGAATCATATTACACAAACTGGTTCTTCATAAAGCATCACATACACTGCACATAAAAAACAACTAAAATACTCTCATATAACAAGTATTGTATTATACACTCTCCTATCAAATCTTTTAGAAAACACTAAAGAATACTGCAATATCATCATATAGTATATTCGGATAAACATTATAACAGTTGTTTACATACCAAGAATATCATACAAGTCGTTTCATAATGCAACAGGTAAATTGCAAATTTTTAACAGTATGTGACCTCTTTCTTGAATCCTTGCAGTTGCATGACCTCAGATTTGTTCTCAGTAGTGATGCATTAAGTATGAGGATTATGTTTGTTCACCCTGTGTGGAAAAGGCAGAAAAACACAATCAATTTTTTGCATTTTTTAGACAAATTTGAAAATGTTTAAATATTTTCCTCAAGATCCTGGGTATCTAGTGGATTCATGGAATCACACTGTCATAAGCAACTTAAGTTTTTTCTCAATTGTGTATGCATACAAAAATAATAACAATTATTATATTCAATATCATTGCATTTAAAAAAATGTAAGTGAATGACACAATAATCACACGTATTGAAGAAATGAGGATTACAAAAATTAATGAATTTATAATTTTTTAATAGTTGTAATTGACAATTAGATCACTCTCCAATATAGAATTTTGGTTTTGTGGTAACCCATTGTAGTAGTGCCGGCCAAAATCTTAAGTGCCTGTTTACCATTAATTACTCGAAAGTTTGTAGAGCAACTGAATTAATTTTTACAACGGGGTTACAAGTGGGAGAGAGACTATTGAAATTACTCCAAATTCGCGTTACGTAATATATGGGCGGTCCCTTATAAGTAAGCCTCCTATAAATTAAAAGTAGTGTAAAATCTTACTATCATCCATCTGGCTGGCTATTCGTCTGTCTTATTGTCAGTGAAGTCGTTCGTCTGTCTGACCATCTTTAGAAGTTGTGTTTGAGAGAGGTAATATGTGCCCATGTGTGTGAATGTGAGCGACAGAGAGAGGGGAAAAGAGACAACAATAGAAACAGGAAGATATAGAGAGCAAGAGCTAGCTAGCTAGCTAGATAGGATAGATAGAGAAAGAGAGGGAGAGAGAGAGAGATAAAATGTATGTGTGTGTGAGTGTGTGTGTTTCATTGAAATTTAAATTCTGTGTAGATTAACGCCGGACTTCATTAAACCACCAATAGCTGGTCGGTTTCTGGAGAGGCTGCGGTCATTAATGAAGGCACTTCACTTAAATGAAACTAGCGTTTGGGTGGGCGGCATTCAAGCCTACTTTGATTCAACTAATTATGTGACTTATAAAGGTACATTTTCGACATCAAACTTTTCGAGTGAAGATTCTGGCACTGGCCAGCGGTGTCTTTCCTTGAACACTACAAAACCCGAAGACACCAAAGACACTGAAGAATTCCGTTTAATCGGGTAAGTTGTTTTCTTGTTATAGCTTCCATTTTATGTGCAGTTTTAGATTTCTTAACTTTTCGCACGTACTTGACTCCTTAACCCTTACACTCTGTTTGGGATCTTTTTTGCCCCCAGGTCCAAATAATGTTTCGCAACATTCTGAAAATTATTTACATGAACGTCTTCTTTTAGATATGCTATTTACGTCCAGTTTTACATTTGCCTAAGTTTGTTTCTAAGTTGGAAATACTTTGATTTTTATGCGGTTGGAGTAAAAACCACTACATTCGACATCTAAATCACAAGAAAAAAATCTAAAAACGTATCAATTTTCGTTTTATAATATTATTTTGCAATTTATGAGTGATAATGTGGTGTATTAGCTTAATACAATTTGGTAGCCCTGTTTCAAACATTATCATGCTGGTAAGACCTATGCTTAGTGATGAGAATATGCCATATACTCTTCTGGAAATAACGTTATTTTTGATATTTAGTACAATATAGTAAATAAATCAAATAAGTAGAATCGTTTTCTCAATTAATAATTCCTAGTAACATTCTTGCATCAAATACTTGTAAATTATTGTGTAAAACGTTTGGGGTCACAAAAGACCCGAAACAAGAGACCACGTAAGTGTTTGAGAAACAGAGTAGAAGATCGAAGCGCAACCGATGCCGTTTAATATACTCTTAAGGAGACAGCCCCATCGTTAGGGGCACTCAGGAGTTAAAGGGAAATTATAACAATTAAAGAAAGTATAGAGATTTACCAAGATATTTTATTGGTTAAAGGAAAATATTGATTTCAAATTGCTTTTCTTACTGTCAAATATAAGGAGTAATGTAAATACATTTTCTAGTGGATTCAGTAAGTTCCTGTACATATTTAATTTGGTTTATATCATTGAAGATATCGTCAATATTAACTTATTCTTTTAGATTATATGCTGTAGTTAGTTTAGTAAGATGTCTTTTTAATCAAATTAGTTTACTTTTGAAAGGATGAGTCAAAAGGGGGAGTTTTTTTCAGAGTTGGAAAGTCATTGACACAAATCATCCAGAAAGTCCATTGATGTTGGTTATGGGTTACGAATGATATCAAGAGTGCAGTCTTGTAGCTGGTCTTGTATTGTTATTAGGAACTGATTAGTTCACAGTGTTGTTCAATGTGGCTACCTTATTTGCAGGTAAAACGTGCAGAGTTCTCAGCTGAAAAATAAATACGGAAAGTAAAATAAAAGTCTATTATAATTTTTTTCAGGCAGTGTATTATCAACTTGTTCTATGTATAATTGCATCCTAAATGTCGTTATGTTGGAGAAGCCAGTCTCTGACATGTCAGCTTTGATAAAGGTCGATATCTTGGAAATATTTCTGATACTATTTTCTCTAAGTTTCTTTTGATTTCATGAGCTGTAAAGAGGTTCACATTAGAGACATCTCTTTTCAGTTTGCTAAAAAGTTGTCTAACACCTAATTCATATCTTTTAGTGTATATAGTTTAATACTTATATTGTAGTTAATATTTTAGGTTGCCAATTAAATCGTCAGTTTTTCTTTTCGACTAGGAAAAAATATTCATTATCTGTTATTTGAGAACTTCATTTCAATTATTTTACTTGCAACTTTAGAGATGTAGACCTTTATTGACTACCGTTCTGAAGCTTCTATTTGAAATGAAAACACTTCAACTGATGTAACATGAACGTATGCTTTCGAGACGCATTCCTGTTGTGGGTTAGATTGAAGGTTAGAGTTCGCCTGCAGTCGGAAGAAACCTTTTGCCAAGTTGCTAGCAGCAAGTGCAGTTGTTTTCTTGACTGGACATCGTATTTTAGTATTTAGAATGCGACAACTAAAAGCGGAACTTTCAGGGCATATTCAGCGTGTTAAAAGTTCAATTTTTAGCACTAATGCTACAAGAAAGAGAAAACGCAAGTGTTTTGATAAATCTGTGAATGCACAAAGAAAACCAAACACTTTCTTCACCAACAGCTACTACTGACCTTGGTGTAGCATTAAGTGTTTTTTTATATTTGAATTAAAAGCGATTTCATTTTGCTCATAGAATTGTGTCAACCGGCCTAACGGCAACGTGTCGCAACATTTCCTAATATGTCGATAATTAAAAAATCACTTTTAAATATAACTTATATCATAAATAACTATTTTATTTACGAGTGGTTAACACTGCCACGAAATATTTCATTGATACTCTAATGATACTAGTATAAGCACACTAATCTCATTACTACGAAGAGAAATGCCAAAATTGAAAATATTGTTATTAATTTTTAAGTGTGTGTTTATTTTTCAGGCGTGATTGTGCCAAAGAACTACCAATGGTGTGTGCGTTTCCAAAGTTTGTTGGAGTTCTTCACGAAGCGGCAGGACCGCAGGCATGCAACTTCCCGAATGCAGTAGTTTTGGAGCCACTTAAATTTTGTTATGAAAATACAAGGGCTTGTAGGGGGACCATCATCACTGTTCTTCCTACTTCTGACGGAAAACTCTCGGCGAGAAATCCAGTGAATGTTGAAATATTAAAAATGAGAATAACTGGAAAATTGTACCTGAAAACTAACGAAACAGTAAGTGTCCGAAAGAGAAATTTGATTTTTTATGGTAAGAAAACTTATTATAAAAGAGGCTTAAAATCAAACGTATTAAAAGACTGGACGGAGAGAAAATACATTTTTGAACTCATTGATAGAGTTCGGCCAATGTAAAAAATTAAAAAGGCTTATAATAAGCAAAGTTTAAAATAAATCAGATCTGGTTCAAGAAAACTAAACTTTGTAGAAACGTCCTGGTGTAAAAGTGTTTCAGTGGTTCGCCAATCGACGTAATATAAAAATTATTGACAAAACGCCTGGATCAGTACAATATTAAAATGTTTGGCATATATTAAAAGAGCAGCTGTATTAAATATTTCCCCCGCCGTCCGCAAAAATTGTGTAGAATATTGCACTTCGATGTTGAGGTGAGAGGAAATCTCCGTCCCAATATCTCATTGGATCTATTAACCACGACGACGACTAGTGAATATCTTCAGTTAATTTGGTGATGTTCGTAATAATAATAATAATAATAATAATAATAACAACAACAACAACGATCCGGGTAGCCGTGGTTGGTTAAGGCTGCGGGTTCGGGTCCCGCCTCACGCGTGGTTGTGCTTGTGTGTGTCTTCGTATGTTTGTGATTGTCATCATCATTTCCGTACATCATCCTTGGGCTAGGAACACTGGGGTGTAAAAATTCTGATTCCCTCCAACAAAAGTCACGTGTATACTCCCAGGAAAAATATGACTGGGCCTCGACTGCACGTTCACGTGGTCCGTAGATGTCCAATTCGCGCCCCCCCCACACACACACACATACAAAAAGACTGGGCAACCGTTGCCCGAAGGGGCTGCAGGTTCCCGTCCTGCTTAGGCATGATCGTGTTTGTGATTGTTCTTTCACCACTCGTAATCATCTTATCACCTCATAATCCACAAAGTACATTAACCCACTCGGAGTTCAGGACGCCGCCGCCTTCTTAGCGTAGTGTGAGTGGATGCTGTGTGGTTGTCTGCAAGTGTTACCTAGAAGGTAAATTGCTGTAGCTGTTACGTTTCTGTTACAGTACACGAATGCTACTGACATTTGCTTCAAATCGAATGCCCCACGTGATTCAATTATAACAGCAATACGTCTCCAACTACAATATAACAGGTGAGTTCTAAACATACGAATTTTACTTCCTGAAAGTGGCGTGTAAGACTGTGGCTCAATCTTTTTATTTTATCGTATACGTAGTAAAGTACATTCGTGTGCAATCTGATAATTTAAATTAAATAGATTTCAGCTACTAGTAAAAGCTGTTCCTTTATGAAATACATTGCGTGCTCAAAGTTCTATTTCTAATAATAGTGCCAAAAGTAGCCCTAGGTTGCTCGTTGGTTAGCTTCCTCGCAGCTCATAGTATTACAAATCAAATTAAGGTAACTCTAAATATATTTCTAAGAACTAATCTATTATACCGGCTTATTACTAAAGAATAAATTCATAGATATTTGAAGTCCAAAACGAGAAAAAAATATAACCGAATTAACCAACAGTTTTTTAAACAGCCTACATGTATCCCCAAATGCCATCTTATCAACTTGGAGAAAAGTAGTCTCTCCACGAATGAATCAAGAATAAATTCATAAATATTCAGTTCCTCCTGTAATTGCTATGCAGCCCTCGGTGGCTCGTTGGTAAGCGTGCTTGCTTTCCACGGCGCAACCTCGCGTTCTATTCCCGACCAGAGCAAAATAATAAATATGCGATTCCTTAAAAATGTGCCTATTACTGTGAGACGATGAGAAACCCCCTAAGGGCATGAGGACGAGTATACTCGGTGGAGGGATGTCTTCGTACTAACCACACGAACCCCTTATCCCATGGCCGAGAAGTTGGGCCTCCGCTGGTCCCAAGAGTATAGAACGTTAATGTAAGTTTCCAAGAATTCGTGGTACAAAAATAAACACAATTAGAACGAAAGGGTCTTTGGCGTACTTATTTCAAAATGTCGGTCTTTGCTCACTCCTATCGTCCCCTCGTCCATTAAC
Organism: Gryllus bimaculatus; assembly: GCA_017312745.1. NCBI lineage: Eukaryota > Metazoa > Arthropoda > Insecta > Orthoptera > Gryllidae > Gryllus > Gryllus bimaculatus. Next base: position 4,380,345 of record BOPP01000042.1, read on the forward strand.
ATTTCATTCGTACGCCAAAGACTCACTTACTCTACTCGTTATGTGAATAGCTATTTATTACTGTCAACAGGACGGCGGGAGGTCTGACGCTGTGGGTGAGGAACCACCAAAATGCTGTGTGGCCACCCAAATGCGTGGGAGGAGAAGTCCAAGATCCTGACGAAGACCCTACGGCACTGCTGATTGCTCCGTCAGGAGGCAGTTTGGCCTCCCCCGTGATTTGGTGTTACGCGAAGAACTTCGTTACTGGTTCTATCGCATTTTCTAACAGGTGAAACAACATTAAATACACGTTGTCCGCAGAACAAATACCAGAACTCCGTGCTTATTCAGCATTACATATCACAGTTACTTACTAAATATGGTAAATTAAAACTTATAATTAATTACTAATTAGTTTTAGATACCAGACAACATCTTTAATTTACCATATTTAATTATTAGAAGGTATCTACATCACCAGCGTTCTAATTAATAGTTACTTTTGTATGTTTTGAGTCCCTTTTTCACGTTTCTACTGCATAATTGTTTTTAAAGTTCCTGCAACATACGTCATATCAATAATGACTATTTCTTGATTCTAAATAATCGAAAACGAAAATATATTATTTTCTTTATTATTGCCATGCCAGGCTCATATATAAACTAATTCAGTAAACCTTCTTTTTCGTAAACTAATTCAGTATTCCTTCTTTTTCGTAAACATTATTATATTGCCGGCTAGTATGGAATTATATTTAAACTTCTACATTTTCTGATTCATGGATATCGACATACGACAAAGTACTACTTACGTTGCCGTTCGTTGTTCTGGATAAACAAATGTTCATATTAATTGCAATTCACTACTAAATAATCAGCCTTATTTCAAATAAAATAATATAACATTTATTCATAGCTATCATTGAAGAATGGTATTAAACTTTGAGCTCATTTTTGTTTCATACATAATTTCGTATTTAATAATGACAGGTTCTTTTGTGCAATTCCTATTAGCACTATTCTGGATTAAAACCGCAAAAGATGTAATTTGGTAATAGTATGTCGTATTGTTTTCGATTTCTGTCGCAGCGCGTGCTTCATCGTAACCCCTCTTTTCTGGCCACGACGCGTCGCGACGCTCCGCTGTTGTATAGTGGAAGTCGTCTACGAAACAATGCCCTGCAGTTCAATATTTGACGGATGATATTATCCCTGCACGTTTTCTTGAGCCCTCATTTCGCTAGATGCCAGGGGAGTGGGGCGTTTGATTACTTTATTGACAGGGCTATTGTATGAAACCTGTAGCTCGTTTTTCGATGCAAACTACTCGTATTTTCTATTAGACGGAAGTAAGCACTTCTGGTAATCAGAGTTTGTTAACAAAACGTGTGGCTACCATTTATTCTGAATTACACTGAGGAGTAAGTGAAATGTGCCGGTGCTGAAGAAGACGTGCACGTAAAATACCAGTGTTGTGGTACCAATTAAAATTTTTAAGCACCACACTCTCAGAAAATTTTTATGAAACTACACTCTATGGAGTAAGGTCAAATGAGCAAAAATAAGTAGACACAAACGACAATGCAAAGAAACGCTAAAACTAAATACAATAGTCTATTCACAGTTCAATCATTAATTTTGTAAGTCTAATTACTACGCACAGTTGTTTCGTTTACATTTGAAATAAGTGAAAAATAATACATGAGACTATGAAGAGAATCAATTTATGTCTCATGCCGTGCATATTTCCAATATTTTAATCGATATTCTAAAATTCTAAATTATTTACGTCTATACGAGTAAGAAGATTGTTCATCATTTTCTATACCATAAATATAATAATATATGTTTATATCTATTTCATAAATGTAATAAATATTTATAAATATTACTATAGACTAATATATCTAATTTGGCATGTTCTTGTCGGAGTGCTTAAATTCCTAAATATTTATTACGCTTCTAAATTTTCGGACCACACCCCTTTTAAACTGGTATAACACCAATGGTAGATCTGGAAATACAACTTTAAGAACAATAGAAGGGTAAATAGTTTACGCAAATTTTCGTTGAATCAATTGAAGTTGTTTTCAAGAAAATATTGTTTGAGTGTTTCTAAAAATACCATTTGAGCTCATTTTGACAGAAAAGTTTTGAGTTTTTGAGTAACTCCATTTGAAATAAATTGAAGCACTTGTTCTCAAACTGCCGTTAAGTACAAATAACGCCTTTAATATAAATATTAACGACGTGAAAGATATTCAAGAAAAATAAGGTTTGTGTAATTTTTGAAAAAACAATTTTAAATGTGTCATTTACATTCGAGCGTTTATGAAAATTCGGAATTTTGAGTAAATTTTCATAGAAAACGTTTGAGTTTTCAAGAATTTATATAAACATAGTTTGAAACACATATGCGTATACATGCTATAATGCATACAAATCGCAGGAAATGTAAAAACTAATGACTGGAGAGATATTTCAAAATAATTACATTTGGGTAGTTTTCGAAAAACAAAGGAATGCAGAAAAATAGCGCTTGTCATCTTATAAAGTAAGAGTCGGGGTTATATGTCCCAAATAACTGAAAAACTAGAGCCTGTAAAGTATTATGCATATCTGATGATACTCCATGTTTTAAATTTTAGAAGATGGCATAAAATCACACGCAAGCATTTTTTTGTCCAAAAAATCTGAAAAGCAGAATTATTTACGAATATTCTAGGAATTTAATTCTGGATTGAAATTAGTAACATCTTACTCTTATGTACAACAATCCTGTAACCTGCGTGTGTATGTGCGTCCGTCCATCACTATTCAGTTATGTAACAATGTAGCATTAGTAATTAACACCACTACAAACACTTCAAGTATATAGTTAGATTTACGATGTACTTTCGTGTTGTTACAGAGTAATGAGACCTAATATATCTAGAGAAGATACCTGCCATCATTTTAAAGCAGATGGTAAGTTGTAAAATATTTTTATGTTGTATCATAGATTTTATCTCAATCATTGTTTATGAATTTATTTTTTTAAATACCCTGGATGAAATTTCATATATTTCATATATACAGCTTCATAAAAATGTGAAACATGTATTTGTTTTCAAATAAATGATTTTGCAATATTGCCCCTATATAAATGACTTTGCAATATTTCCATGCGATGAATATACGAAGTATATTTGAAAGCAAATTCATAATCAAAGGTTAAGAATAACAAAAATAAGCGTGTTGCGAAGAGGGGGTAGTGTGAGGACGGGCGTGTTCCAACTGGAACAGCGCACCAATCTCCCGTTGCAAGAAAGGTATCAGTACAGGCCGCACAACGCGCTGGATGTATCCACCGTTGGTCACTGATCCCTCCACGAACACCACAGACGAATGCGCGTTGTAGCTGATGGCACTTCGTGATGGGCTCTACGTGACGTGGGCAAATACGCTCCGGACACACGTGCTCGCCTGTTCGACGCCTCACACGCACACAACCATCATCACTGGCGTGCAAGTACAAATGGCTCTCATCAGTGAACACCACTGCACGCCATTCCGTCTCCCAGCTAACCCGCACATTGCACTACGCCAGAAGTGCCCGACGATGATTCGGCGTGAGTGGCACTCGGGCTAGCGGTATGCGCGATTGTAATCCTGCAGCTCGCTGCAAACAGTGTCATCGATCAGGGGTTCTCATCTCAGTTGACCATTCTGTTCATTAAAGTTAAAACTTTAAAGTTTCAAGTGCACTTCCTTTCATGGATTTCATAGGATATTGCAATGTTTCTAGGTTCTAAACTCGTATTCGTAAACGAGAGGGCTTCCTGCCTTCGTTGCCTCAAAATGGCTATGAGCAAATGTCCAGAAGACACTGACAAATCGTGCGTTCCACCCTGTGATGAGAAAAAGGGCTGCGGTCATTTCAAGATAACGCTTGACGAATGGATGAATTCTCTGAAACGAGATGGTGGCTTTAAAGGTAAGTTCTTTGTTCAAGTCAATATTAAAGCATATGATAAAGCTAGTGATGCTAGAATATCACATACATTCTCGCATTATTTCTAAGTTTGTAAGTTTCGAAAATTGGAAGAGTTCAGCGCCATTGCTTTAAGTATCGTTTGTTCTATTCGCGAAAGAAAGAAAAAAATTAGAGCGGGTTTTCAAATAAAATATGTTAATTTAAAAACAATTAACTATATTTAATGCCAAATTACACGAAGACTACTCATATTTTTTTTAAAAATTGAACGTTAACTTATTTAAAGCTTTGTCTTTAAGGAACAGATTTCACTAAGGAAATAATCTCTATCATCAATATTATAGTTGCACAGGAGGCCCAAAAAAAGAGTTAAGAAAAACAATTAAAAAAAAGTTTTCAATGAACCTGAGACCTGCAAGATTCTCTTAATCGTCCTTTACACTATCGGAAGAGAAATTCTAATCAAAAAATTAGATACCATTTTTAAGATAATTTTGAAAAAGTTTCTGTGACTGCGTGTAAAGAACGCCGAAAAATGAAAACATCCGGTTGAAACTTCCAAAGGTTTAACTTCATTTAGAGCAATTGTGGATTATCAATTTTGAAGAAAATCGTCCAAGCGGTTTAGGTGAAGCGTGGACCACAGATGGACAGGCAGACTTTTGCAATAATTTAATTTTTTTGGTATCAAAGACCCATTAACACGCATTCGTGCTACACCATGTGTTACAGGAATTTTTTCTATACTTAGTAAAAACATTTATCCACTTTTTCGTTACTGGTGCCCGGCAATAAGAGCTGAAAATTGTCCGCGCACGATTCTATAATTTTCTCTTCTTACGAATTACCTTCGTAATGGCGAGAAAGTAAACATTGCAAAACTCAAGAGCTTTTCCTAAGTACGCATCTCTATATATTTTTTTTTTAGTTTTACTTAATAATGTATTCTTAAGGCGCTCCTCAATCATGCCTTTACTTTTGTTAAACAGTATCCGAAACCCGTGAAAGTTATCACGAGATATCAGACTTAATATGAATAATTTCTCTTCCTGAAAAATTGTGTTTCATGGTAATACTATGTCACTTTGAAAATAAGTTCGTCAATTATGTTCACAACTCGTTATACACATACGCTGTTGCTTTCTGTTAAACGTGTAATATATAAATAGCTTCAATGTCCATTTTTTTGATTCTTGATCTAATAGTTGGGGCTTGTTGCGCTTTAGCAGTCATACTATTTCCACCATTAGAATATACTGCATTAGTTTTGATCACGGTTGGTAACGGTTCTTAATACACCATCGTTACAAAACAAGTACACGTGCAACGTAGACTGCATCAGATTTACGACGAAAAAATGTTTTCACATTATGAATTAAGAAGAAACGGAAGAGGTACAGGCAACTCGTAACGTACGTTTCGCTATAACTCACCTTACCATCGCGCATAAAACGTATGATTTTTTGGAAGGCTTTCTGTTTTGATGGGTATAAATGTGGGGCAACATACGGAGTACGAACATGCTGAAAATTAGAAGGGGGGACAAGAGGGATCTGAGTTATGTTTCGAAAGCAGTATTACACAAAACGATATCCTCTTTTAACTAATTTATTACATTCTTAATGCAGCATGTGACGTGCGGTGAAAGATACGAAACGCAACTGGTACCAGTCCGGTCAGCTGGTGAACTTCGCGCAACAGTTCCACTCAGATTTGGATAGATGTTTCACATTACGCTCCAACGTATCGGAGATTTAGCCCAAAGGGGCACAAATACACCCGTGAAGAGTGGGTATCAAGGGAGGAGCACCATTCTAAAGCATTAATACCTAACCCATTACACACTAATAAGTCAGGCAGTCATGGAGGTTCTAATATCCGTCCGTCGTTACCAGTTACTGACCCATTCCGTCATAACGTCTGGCTGTCCGTCCATCTGTTGGTCCAACCGACCGACCGATCGAATGCCCTTCCGACCGACCGTGAGCAAGACTACAAACATTTCTTACGATTGCACCAAAATCCATTCGATTTGGATGTCGCATCGCATTGAATTTGAAATATTTATTTTCGTTTGTGTGGGAAGGGTATTTTACCAGAAGTCTCTAGAACATTTTCAGAACATTAGCTTTTTTTTAATGTTGAGATGAATATGGCGAAGGCTATAGACTATTTTCATACGTGATAACAAAAATCAGTCAATAATTTCTGCCCGGTGAAAGTAAACACTACTGACTACGATGCCAATGGGATTTTTTCTTACATGATGTGTTTCTCTGTAACAGAACTCAAGAAGTGTGCAATGGACGAAGTATGCGCTGGAGAAGCTATATGGCAACTTACAGACGGAGGGGACTGCAATGGAGATGGCATTGACAACTGCGATGACCGTTTGGCGAGGGTACTCGACCCCATCTGCAACGGTAGTACTGACCCTAGAAAAGGAAGAATCGGTTCCCGGTACTGGAAGTGCCGAACAAATAGGAGAAGTGGTATGTAATAATAATAATTATTATTACTATTATTATTATTATATCAGACTTTTGTTTTGCTCTTTATTTTAAAGATAGAAAATAATAATTAGAAAATAACTATTTCATTTCAATATATTTTATTTGATACATAATAACAGCAACATTTCGGAAAGTAAGTATTTCCATCTTCAAGCTTAAATGTCAAAAACAAATAATTGATATAATATTTTAAACGATGAATAGATGGTCAATTTTTAGTAAAAGAATTACATAACACTGAAATTATATTATTTGTTTCTGACATTTAAGCTGAAAGAAGGAAATTATTATTTTCCGAAACTTTGCTGTTACTCTCCAGCCTTTCTCGTTTACGAGAAAAACAGAGATTTTATGGCTGATAGTGCCTTTACTCCTGACCTAACCCCTTTGCCCCTTTCAACCCTTACGTCTTTTTCGCCCCTTCCTTCATTTTCGTTCGTTTCGTCGTTTTCGTTCCTTTCTTCGTTTTCGTTCTTTTCGTCGTTTTAATTCTGTTTCGCCATTTTCGTCTTATTTGAAAATAAATTACGTTATTGCTTAAACAGAAATAATGAAGATCAATTCCTCCCTTTAACAAATATATTATTCACTTATAAGTGATGTAAATAAATTTAAGTAAGAATTTAGATAAATATTTTATGTACTTTAAATATAATAATTTAAATAAGTAAGCAACATAGTAACGTACGAACGGCATATAGTAAGTACGCAATGAAAGAACGCACAGAGTCCTTAACGCAAACCTGCACAACGCCTGCTCCCGTGCGCATTCTGCATTTACGAGCCGGAGGTCTGCCCGCGAGAGCGATGCAACTTTGCTATTGCACGGTGGGACGGGCACAGCACGTAGATTGAATGACTGGGATTCTAATGCAATGATCCATGCTGCGAAATTATTTTCCCATTTGTTTAAATGGGTAATGTCCCGTATTGGAACATAATTCCCTATATATGTTCTTCTTTGCATTGCTGTGTCATCGACATATTTTTCTTTTTTCAATTTTTTTAGAATTTGCTCGTGGTGACTCATCAACAATGTCGTAGAGTAATAGGCTTTTTAAAAAAGTATTATTTAAATCTACATGCCATTCATTTACAATTCAATAATTTATTTTTCACTAGAAAAGTTATAATCTCCACCAGCTATGAAAACGGAGGAAATTGTGAGAATTGTAACAGAACTATTTAATTATTTTGGATATTTAACTTTTGATTCCATTGCTCCACTTGGGTAATCATTTATAAAAGAACTGCTTCATCATCTTTGAATACTTTCTTTTAAGTGCCACGATGGAGGACCATTTGTAACATACCACCTCTTTTCTACTGATTTTATCAATGCAACAAATATATTTCGTTGCCCTTCTATGCTAACAAATTCTCTCAATGTTAGAATATTATTATATTAAATTCTCTTTTAAATTTAATCATTGTTTTCGACATACAACATTTCTCGTCTTACCTGCGCATGTGCACGTAATTGCACGTAATTTCATTCCGAATCACGATTACTGGAGGTTCTGCAGAACAAACTAATTACTAAATTGATGGCAACTAGCCTGAATGATCAGCATTTTATCTCTTCACAAATCAAATTTAACTTTTATTATAACAATTTTACATAATGTGTTAGATCTCATGAATTAACTGAATAATTTTCTTCATACATACAACATAATTGTACCGTACACTTTTTAAATAATGTTCGAAAGCTTACTGCTAATTTTACGGCTGTACTTCTCGGCTAATCGGAGAGTCGTTTTCAAAGGGATGTCCTCGTTTCTCCTGTTTGGTATTTTTGCCTACCGTCCGAATAAATTGTATATTCTCTAATAATACCCTTAACTATTTTATACTTTACATAATTCAATGATTTCTATTAAAATTACTTTGCGAATGCGACTGACTCTCGCTGGGTTTCGGGTGAAACGACTTTGTGAGACTATTTCCTGTAGACTACTTTTCATTTTTGTTTATTGATGTATTTACATCAGAAATGGCCATATTAAATAGCATTTTGACATTGAAAATCGTATTTTAAGTCCGTGAAAGTTATAATAATAAAAACTTCCGATGTCCTGTTATTACTTGGGAGAGGATTTGCATGGATTTTTTATGAGGATTTTTATGCCGGAAATATGCTATTTAAATATGCATTTATGAACAAAAACGTCTGAAATATGCAATTTAACATGTAATAAAAATTAACAATATTTCATTTCCTGTATTAACCTTTTTTGATAAAATTCCGGAAGTCGACTCTGGTTATAGTGAACATCTGTGGATTAACATTTTTTAGTTCACTATATCAGAGATTGACACCGATGTCATAATTTAATTCTCAAATTTTTACCCGATGATTAATTTTATTAATATAGAGATAAAGATAAATATAGTAATAGTACGAACTGAAATTTTCAATATCTTTATTTGTCCTAAAAAAAACACAATAATTTTCAATTATTTGGCTCGTACATTTTTCATTAGAAATTTCTCTAGATCCTTCTCCAAAGTTCGTGCATTCTCAGAATTTGATTCTGCATTGTGCTCTGTCCCTAATAATCGTAATGCAGTCTTGGCGCCCTTCAAAACCTCTTGAACTGTTGGAACCCTGTCCCACTCTCCGAAGGCGCCTTTTATTAGCCTAATTACATAGGAGATCCCTTCGGTTGCGAGATGATACAATTAGCCAATGAAACCGATCACTTTTCCGGGCAGCACGGTGGGTATCTCCAGACTCTGGGGCTGTTGCAGATGCGCGCTGCCGACGCATACGTAGAACTCTACTTGTTTTGTCCCGCGGAATATCAAGTAACACCAAGCTTGAAACTGACGCAAGAAATCGCGCGTTGCCATCGCCAGTTCCCTCGCAGGACGTGGTGTTTGTTTCCGCAGTGAAACAGTGAGACATAAGGCAATCAGTAAGGTCCCCATTCCGGGTCCGCAGACTCACACCGGGACCGCTGACGCTGACTTCTTCGATTTTCACCTTTGGCCGACGCTGCGAATGTTGTAATTTGTGGTACTAAGGCGTTATATTCTTTTAAAGGAAGGAATTAATTTTGAGGACGTACTTACTACGTTCACTACAGCCGAGGTTCAGGTCCACTATATACGTAAGCAAAGATTCATTACATCCGAGATTACCACAATCGGAGTCAACTGTACAATCTATCTTACATCGCGAGAGAAATAATTGAAATAAATATTCACCTTAGTGAAGTGCTCTCATCAAAATGAAATCTGCTCCCTAGGTATTACTTATGAGATCATTGATAAATGATACCGGATCACTCAAATGGTTAATGATAATGGGTATATCTCTTCATTCAGCACTTTTAGGTCTCAGGAACGAGCATACAAAAGCATCGCAAAGCACCAGCAAGAGCAAGAACGAGCGAGAGAGAGAGAGAGAGAGAGAGAGAGAGGGTGAGAGAGAGTAGAGAGAGAGAGTAAGAGAGAATGCCAAAAATGCAATATTGTCGGCGTCGGTTATCTTGGAATTACTATAAGGTGTGTCTTCTATGGCATCCGCATGTTTGATCATTCTCACTGACAACACAAAGAACTTATTCTCGGTTTGTTTACATTTCCCCTGCAACGAGAACATGATAAAGGACCCTGTGGTAAAATCTCAGTTTAAAAACTTTTACATGGGGAGCAGGGCAAGTAGGGAAATAAGGACTAGTAAATTGGTTTTATAGAATTGTCCTACATTAGGTTCTCTGACTCAAGGGTGCATTGACTCTTCGCAAAACGGGAAAGCGGAGTCTCAATATTGGCGAATTTTCAAAATTAGCTAAGTATCTAAGGAATTGTTGGTAACAGCCTTGATGAGAATTGATGAAGCTGGCTTCTCTGATGTGTGTTTTTTATGATATTCTTTGAGTAGTCTAGTCAAATGCTGAAGGACTTTAACAACGGGTTACAAACCACATCCATCCCAATATATCACCCTATTTTGCGCATACCTTTGCTTCAGTCCTTAGGATCTCACGTGATAATCTCCATCTCCCTATGTTCCATGCCTCATGATCATTCAATCTGCCCTAGTATAATAGGAGTGAGTTTTCTTTATATTCACAGTTTGATTAGCAATACATATGTATTTCAAAATATCCTTCGTTTTGATTTCAGATTTTGCGGATGTTTTGGTCGGGAATAAAACAGCTCGGTATTTCTGTGAAAATGACCTGCCAAGGAAAAGATCGTGGGCTTCTCCTATATATTTAGACGAAATTTCGCCGTATCTTCCCACAGTTTCCACAACACCACTACCACATTCAACGACCATGCCTTCTTTAGTGCCCACCACAACACCACCATTACCTTCAACAACTCCAAAACCCATGTCTCAGGAACAAGCCGTCATGACGCTTCACAAATTAACGATAAACCCGAACGCAACCTTCACTAAAGACGAAATGGAGGATATAGTAAGAAACGTGAGCAAGCTTTTGAATGTAGGAGAGCAAGCTCTATTAAAAGCACAAGTAAGTATCGACTGGAATAGGTAACAAAAAGTTAAATACATCCTCTCCTGAGTTTGAAGCATTAAAAATTTGAAACAATACGGACAACTACTATACACTATTACGTTGACGAACAGTTTAGTTTATTTCCATATATGGATCATATCCCTTTTTAAGAAGGATTGAAAAGTTATGAATTTTTATCTACCCTAATGTTTCAGATATAATAAAGCACTATTTGTTTAGCATCAGGGTTATAGTGATAAAGTTAAATAATACGTTCATGAGTTATAATTTTAAGCCTGAAATATTGAATTTAAATATTGAAAAAAGCTCTAGATTGTTGATTATTAAAACTCAACTAATTTTACAATAAATATATATCTTGTGTGTAGATATCTTATATTTTTTTAAAATTAACACCTAAACAAGATTTTCAGTTCTTTAAGGGTGAGTGACATTTTAAACCTTTAAATGAAAGGAAAGTCGTGTGTTTATTTGGCATAACTTATGAATTCTTGAATGAGAGTTAAATCTTTGAAATGAAAACCAAGATTTAAGACACAGGTACAACAAGAAATAACCAGAAACCATTTTCTGAATACGGACCCCACTAAAGCATAATAAAAGTGGTCTTTTTTTATATAATTAAAATACAAAGAATTTAAAGAGGAATATTTTAGAGGGTTTAATCTTTATTCACAATTTCAACAATACCAGAAAAGTAACCAAAAGTAAGTGTTCTTTACTTTGTATTCAGATGGAAGCTAACGTCTCATCCTTAGCACAACTTCTAGAAAACGTATTGGTGCACGCTCCCGATAACTTCAATTTGACAACCGACAAACTCGCAGTCAGCAAAGAAAAGGCCATCGGTTTTCAAATAGTGCTCTCTGACGAACCTTCGAGCACAGGTGATTCGTTCGGACCTGCAGCGAGGCAAATTCCTCTTAAAGATGAATCGGAATTGCGTAGGTACAGTAAGAAAGTAAGTATTGAGCTTCTTGCTGTCAGATAAGATTTACATAACTACAATAATAAGTATATCAGTATCTCCATATACTAATAATCCAATAACTCCATAGAACTAATAGCACAGGGGAGAGAAGAAGACTTTTAAAATAATATTAATCACAATATTATTATTTTAAGATTTTTGTAATAAACATAATACTTTTAATTTTTGTTAAATGACTAGATTATAATTTTTTGTGTTCTCGTAGACGTGGTATACATCTCTGACAGTGTGTCTCTTCCTGGCTACCTATCACTCTTTCGTCTGTGTTATTCTATGAATTACCTATCATCTTCATTAAATATTTTTAAGAGTTAAATATTTTGAATTGTCACAAAGTTTTCGAATCTTTCGAGAATATTTGTATTTTTTCGAAACTCCCGCGCTTCCTCAGAGAGGTTTAACTCCCAAACTTATATAGGTTACATTTATGTTACGAATGTACGAATGTTTAACACATTTGTACCCACTAAACTCTAAACTGCCCCTTATCTTGCAAATTAACTTGAAATCTAAATAGATTTTACTTTTTAAGTGAAGTCAAAAAGGCGTGTTGTCAGAAACGCTCAAACATTTTTTCCAAAATCTGAAGTGGTTATATTAAAGGGAATTCCTTTTTGCACACCATTTAAACTTATTTCACGTTTGGCGTCCAATACTTCAAAAGTTTCACCCATGTAAATTACAACCAGTAATCCAGAGACATCATTCCTAGGAAAGCTAATACAAGAATAATAATTCCATGTCGTCTATTACAGTACCACTTGAAAGGAATCTCTTCAGTTTCAGGTTGAAGCTGCCGTTATTTTACCCGATCTACCAGAAAACGTTTCATTGGTGGTTGTGACGTTTGCCAACAGTAACGATTTCGTACCTTGTAGACCACCGCTAAAAATGGGAAATTATACTAATTCAAATAATAGAAGTGCTAGCGATGTCGGTGCTCCGAGTAATTCACCCTACACTGCAAATGAAACCATTGGATCACCGCTCATGGAATCTGGAAATGAAACGTTTGAAACTATTCACACAGACGTGTCTAAGAAATATTGTCCTTTCCAAGCAGGCATCGTTATCGGGTGCATCAACTCCCACATTTTGCAAGTGGGTCTGTTGAATAAAAACGGCTCATACCAAAGGCTGCCTGACGGGAAACATGCTGACCTTATATTTAGAACGAAGACAAATGCTTCTCTAGGACAGACCAAGACGTGCGTTTACTGGGATTTTGAGAAAAGTGAGTACCATTAAACCACTCTTAAATGTTCACAAATCAATGTACGCCTATTTTCATTCCTTACGTACACTTAACACATTAGAGTGCAATGTAATACATCTTGTGAAATAATGCCCAGCAGCTTGAAAAATATTTTATAGCCTTGCCAGGCGCTGAAAATACATTCCGCTACGTACTTAATCATTGATAACCTAAACCCCGCCAAAAATCAAGAGAAAATGCTATAATGCCATCAATTGTTTTAAAAATGCCGTAAAAGAATTTCATTATAACTAGTGAAGCAGTTGGTATTACTGACGTAATCGATGCTTCTTCCTCTCGTTTAAGTGAACTCAGCTTGCAAATGGTTTTCTATGTTCTTTACCAGTCTCTCTGTATCTAGTTATCGGCCGAAAAGACAATGGCGCTGATGGACGCTGTCACTGAACGTTGACTTCTCATTTTAGAGGGCTGGGCCTCGCACGGCTGCAAGTTGGTGCACCAAGAAAACGGCCTCGACACGTGTCGCTGCACGCATCTCACGCACTTCGCGCAGCTGGTGACGGACGGCGACGCCGTGACGGGGCCACACGCCGACACGCTACGCGTGCTAAGCGTGTACGCATGCGCGGTGTCCGTGTTCGCCTTGTGCGGGGTGCTCAGCGCCGGAGCCTTCTCTCGGAAATGGCGAGAGAAGAAAGAGAACAAGGTCCTTGACCACTATCTATCTATCTATCTATCTATCTACCCCCTCTCTCTCACATATATATACATATATATATGTGTGTGTGTGTGTGTGTAAAGAAAATATTGAATGAGTGGTACGATTGTTGAAAGATATTTAAATACGAAAGACATTTAAACAAAGTCGTTAGTAACATGAATCATACTTCAAGATCGCCAGTACCGATTTTAATTTTTATTGATTTGTTGTATTCATCTCCGCCCGAATAGCAGACAAATTATTAAAATATCGGAAAAATTCACTTGTTGGCGCTGTAGAACTAAACTATATATTTATATCAGAATCAACCCTCAACACAGTCCGCAAGACGTTTTGAATCTATACCATTAAATAACTCCTAAACGAAGCGTTGTAGGGCATTCAAAGCTAACCTTCTGAAGACAATGGTCTCAAAGAAACGTTTCTCACGCAGTAATCTACAGAATGAGCAATCATTTTCAACATTCTATTACATTTTTTCTGGAAAGAGTGGGGAGACAAAGAGAGAGATGGCGTATGCCGCGTTCAGCTACTTTTACATAAAATGAAAGATCATTCTTCGGAATTGGCAATACTTAATTTTGTTGTTCAACTATACACTGTTTGGTTCTGATTTGGACATTTATCAGGCCCATAACAAAGTATAAGTTCACAAAACAAATGTCGTAATCCACTAGCTGTACGATACGTTATTTACAGATTAATGCTTGTATTAAATGTTAAAAAAAGATAACAATTAACAATAGTTAAATCATACATCATTAGATATCGTTTGGACAACAGCAAGTCACTTTAACAATGTGCTTTGTCCAGCATTCAAGTATTCTCATAGTATATGTGTGTACATATTTTCAATATTGCGGCATGATAATAAAACCCAAAACAAAAAAATAATTGCATTTATTTTCACATTCATTACTTTTGTGATATTGTAACATAAACTTTAGCTCCACGGCAACTTATCATTTAAATAAGTAATAAAGAGCAGCGGCCTATAAAAACCGACATTAAAAAAATTGTGGTTTTATATATTTTTTTGTAAATACTCCCTTGATAGATATACTTCTTTGGTACCTAACAAAACAAGAAGAGTATCTATCGTTGTCTGCGCGCATCGGCAACTCTTAATGAAGGCAGACTGACAATTGCTGCGTGCTGTCGCCGGTTGCAGATCATGCTGCAGCTAGCCGTCGCCCTGTGCGCGTTCATGCTGCTCTTCCTGTGGTCGGCCATCTTCTCGAAGCCGCCGCTCAACGTGCACCGCTGCAAGCCGCCGCCGCCGCCGTCGGCGGCGTGCCGCGCGCGTGGCGCCGCCCTGCACTACGCCGTGCTCAGCAGCTTCTGCTGGATGCTGGTGGAGGCGCACACCCACTACATGCGCCTCAGCTCGCCCTCGGGCATCGACGTGCCGCGCTTCGTGCTCAAGGCCGCGCTCGTGGGCTGGGGCGCGCCCGCCGTGGCCGTCGCCGCGGTGGCGGCCGCCCACGCCGACACCTACGCCGGCAAGGGCCGCGACTTCTGCTACCCGTCGGGCGCCGCCTTCTACGCCGCGGTGCTGGCGCCCGTGTGCGCCGCGCTGCTCGCCAACGCCGTCGTCTTCGCGCGCGTTCTGCGCCTGCTGTTCCCGCGACTGTGCGGCTGCGTGGCCGCCGCCGGCGCCCAGGCGCAGCGCCCGCCCAGGCGCTCGGGCGTGGACGAGTGGCGGCTGCTATGCCGGAAGCTCATCGTGTGCGTGGCCTTCACCTTCCTGTTCGGCCTCACGTGGTACGTGGGGCTGCTGTGCTTCACGGAGGAGGCCGCGTACTTCTTCTGCGTGGTGGTGATGCTGCAGGGCCCGGCCCTGTTCGTCTTCTTCGTCCTCGGGGAGGAGAACGTGAAGAGAAGTCTGAAATCGATCGTTCGGAGACGGATCAGGCCGAGCGAACATAGTTCGGGTGGGACGAGTGCTTTGTCGAAGTCAAAGACCGACCGACTGCATGTTCGGCCGGACACAATTCCCCTGTCTCAATCGTACAATAGCTCCACAAACACTTCTCCAGTATCTGAGACTACGCCTTCCACGGAGTTACGCTCCTTCGAATGAACTCTCGCTGCTCACTTATTTGCAAACCATTGATTTCTAAAAGTATTTCATGCAATATTTTGGTGAGTGCTGATTATAAAAGAAATAAATACGACTCTTTTAAAAATGTATAAATATATGAAGCACTTTCATACGTTTCTCATTGCGCATGATGTTCCTACAACAATAGTTCGTGTTCGTTGTATGAAATTTTGAATTCAAGACGAAAACGTTTATTAAAGACTTCAGCTAAGTCGTAAATAGTCTTTTATATTCTGAATATTGTGAAGAACTAATTTATATTGTATGTATGTAGGGTGTATACGTTATTGACTAGTCGGTTTGATTGTAATACAAATATTATTGCAGAGACTGAAAATAACTGTGTGGAAACTATTTGTGTGTATCATTGCAGTATTAAAACCAAGGGATGAAACAAATGGGAAGCGTGGCGATCCGAAGCAATTCTTAAAACGACGGCTATTTTTTACATTCAACACACTACTGGAAACGTAATTAACTAAAGCGGTTTCGGTTTTTAAAATGTCATCTATGGCTAGAAGCTAAGTTAGTTGCAGATTTACTTTTATTAAAAAGATGGAATAATCCTTTGTTAATCGAAACATTTTCTATCAAAAACCGAATCCGAAATATTTTATTAACCAATTTATTATTTAAAACGATTTCATGCCTTGATTATAATACGTAAATATCGATGTTATATAAAAAATAAACTTGTCAAGAAAAAAATGAAATGCACCGAAAGATACGTGTTTGTTCAGTTAGCAACATAAGTGAGTTTATTATTTAATTTCAATTTTCCTTTTTTAAGTATTAGATGATAATGATCTCAAGGGTACAAAGTAACATATTGGTAAACTCTATGAAGTGTTAATTGAGATATAGCTTTAGAAAGTAACGCTATCCACAAATTGCTGTAATATTATTGTATATAGAACAAAAATTTGTGCTCTCATTTCTGAACGTAAAGTTAAACTCTTGGAACCAACAAATTTACTTGGTGATTGCCATTGAACTTCCATTAAAAAGGCTTCAAAAATCCAAATTTGTCATTTTAAATCATATTTCTCCACACCTTTAATTTCTGATCTCATATGTACGAATTTTCCTAAAAAACTGTATGTAACATTTAAATTGACTACCTTTTGTTGTAATACATATTATATTAATAACTTAATTTACATTTACTATGATGTATTTTCCTTTCGAAAGCCATACTTCCTTCCGAGTGCGATGTCTCAGCTATCTGCACGACTACGTCAACATAAAATACTTTGCCATCGCATTAATTACAAGTGTTTATTAGGGCGAAGGCAAATAAGGTTCTTTTCGTTGTATTAACTTGTGTTTAGCAAATTTTGACAAGAAATTCATTAAATCATAACAATGCATATTAATAAAATAATATTAATAATGCAGACATAATTGATAATGATTAATTAATGCGTTTATCCTTTGATTTTTTGCTCATTAATTCAAACATTTGATGATAGATCCAAGGGATTTTGAATGTTTATGAATTTCATTATTTAACGCTCAACGCCAATACAAATGGCTCTTAGATGGGGATTGAGAGTTATATAGAGTAAATAAATTAACGCTATGGCGCATACGCGACTCGTTGGCCGCCTTCCGGCAGACCGAAGAGTCCGGAGTACCTCGAGATGACGTGAAGGGCGGGGAGAGGAATCCCTTGAGCTTTTTTTCTCGCGGCGAAACTCTGGATTTAATGTAACAATGTCAATCCAACTTGTTACATTTATATATGCCACCTGCGAAGATATTGAAAAGTAGTGACGAACAACTGGTATTCTTGTTATCTGACACCGGCGAAGGTAGCTCAACGCATCAACTGATGTCACTGCAGTGCCTCTGACCGGGAGGTTCTAGTATTAGAGTCCCGACAGTGGCAGAATGTTCGACGCTAGCTTGGACGCTGCTGTCCGGAGCGGCTATATGCTCTGATCGGGAGTTTTCGGTCGTTGCTACTAACAGAACCAGGCGAATGCCGAAGCAGTACCCTAACAAACTTGCCACAGACCGAGCGCGATATTTCCTTCCTCTTCCTTGTCTTATCCCTAACACTTACACTCGCATGAACTATACTACATATGCCAAGAGAGTAATCGGGAGCTTAGAGTTTGCCGAGAGACCAGTCCCGGCTTGGGCGGTGCTCCGCTGGTGGGAGATACCTGGTTGGGGAAGACCCTTACAAGCCGATATAGGTCGACGCTGGATATCGTCAGTTACCTGTTAAAGACCACCGCCACCTCCTGCGATAAAAGCATGCATCACTCTTACGGGAATAATGCCTTTAGTAGATGACACGCCCGAAATCACAAATTCTTAAATCAATTGTAATCTAACAGCATCTAAGCAATATTTACTGTGCTGTTCTCCACTCCTTTGGTGCTTCCGCTCTCATTAATGTCAAGGCTTGTGTTGTGCAATATCACAGCGGATTGTAACCTCGAGTAAAATTAAGTGAAACAGTCTATAGAATAGCATATTCATCTATTATCCCTTGGTCTCCACTAAATTCATTTTTCGTTATCTGGACGTTCTCGTGGGTACAAAAAATTGGCGCAGTCACATATCATTCAATGTAAATGAAGTCAATAGCTAAGTTACGTCCGATTCGGAATCACAAGTATTCTATAAGGGGACCAGGAAGTCCCTCTGCCACTAATGTTAAATTGGGTGATGTTTAAGGAACACTTTCTCACCAACTGCTTAACTTAGGGAGATCAGATTTTTACTAGAGGAAGAATTAATATTTTGTAAGCTCTGAATTAAGAGTTTTTGAAATAAATTATTTTATGAGATCATTCTTTTTGTATATTTTATATTTTCCCTCCAGTACAACAAGGCATTTTGTTGAATAAAATGTCAAAATATTAACTTTATTTAATTTTTTAAAATTCAGCTTATGTTTATTATACTATACGAATAAGTATACTTTATGTATATTATAACTAAATAATGCAAATTTCAACTTCCTTTGTTAACTATTAGAATTTGAGAAAATGTTCCTTATATATATTTGAAAAAAAAAAACAGACTTACGGGAGACTGCTTCAAATTTTAAGTAATTTTGCAATTTTTTGCATAACACATAATCTGACAAAATACCAGATAAAATAGACGTATCAGTAAGTTCAAAAAGTCTACGGCAAAATGTCAAACGCAAATTTACTGTATTAATCATCCCCAAATATTTTTTTTTCTGACAAACATACTTGTGGCACTGTAACACTGTGAAAGTGATAATGACAGAAACATAGCACAACACTGTTTTATTACGCACTGTTTCGCCGTTCTTCTCCACGGCAAGTTCCCTTCGCCAATTTACGCGCTTTATAGAAAGCCTATTTATATGTCATGGCATTTTGTTACACACATGGGAACACAACCCCAAAACTGATGCTTTGAAAAGAACAAATGAATGGTTGAGACAGGCTAGCCGATTTAGAAAACATACACACTGTAAGAGTGCGTATGATTCGTTTATAAACGGGCCACGAGCTTTATTGATGAATAAGAGAAATGAATAATAATTTGAGAGTTTGACTTGGAGAGAATACACGTGAACTAATCGAAGCCAGTATTCTCTTCTCAGTAATATCCCCCGAAGCAGTTGGTATTTCACATAAAATAATCTTTGCTGTTCTGAGTTGAACAAATCTGTATATCCAACAATACCATTATCTTCCAGTTCTTGATTTTAGTATTTTATTAATAAATCACACGTTTCTTCTTGTTTAAACTGTTTAATTCTGTTTAAGATACTCTTGCAAATATGCAGTACTCCTGCATTGTATAGAAGTATCTGTGTTTGGATTTCTTTTCATCTAGGTTTTATGATTTGCTTCATGATAATTAAGAAAATTACGACCTGAGAAAATTGTTACTAGTAGCATTTGCTTATTTTCCTTAAAATTTTACGTTATAAAGATTTTAAAAGTAATTATAGAATTAAAAAGACAAACGACATCTAATTAATGTATCAGTGAATAACTTACCCTTAATAAATCATTGAACGTCGATTATAAACTATGCATAAATCTGGGAAACAAAATTCCATCCTGTAATAAACATTTCTTCACTTAAATATTGTAAATGCAAATTTTAAAGTTAAATCAATTTCGATATTTGTATTTTGATTGTACTCATCAAATATACAACTTCATTTAATTAGCTAAAAATAACAATGCATCCCAGAAAAATCCCAAAATTTGGTTCCAATTGTGAATCGAATTGTACATAGAATGAATATTTCTGAGCAGTTAATGAACTATGAGAATTTTGTCACTAAACTGAAGAGTTCTAAATAGTAACTGTTCAAAATAGTGACTAGTAGGTTTTGTAAATTTTATTGACTAATAAAATACAACATATCGAGCACTATAATAAATCTTATGGGAACAAGACAGAAGCAAAAATTGCTTGTTTTTAGATCGAAATTTCATATCGCATGAGAAACGACAAAGTGTTCCGTGTTCACGAATTACGTGAATGTAATTTGTTTTTGCAATGACTTCTTTAGGATTATCTTCTACTTCGAGCAACCCATTCCTGGCCGATTATACAGCCATTGGAAAGTCTCTCCGTCGAAGTAGGTTCTCACATCTACGGTCACTTGTATCTCACAACTTCCAACTAGGGATGCAATATTGATGTCGATGTTTTTGTAGAGACAACGGTGTTTTAAAAACTAATGCATTAAAGACGATTTTTTAACATCAATGTTTTGTGCTCGTTTTGTACGGTTTCGATTTCTTATTGTCACAATACTGTAAAAATTAAAATATGAAATAATTAATGATGGTAAGACAGTTAGTTGATGTGCTCAAACCAAAAAGCTGTCTGCAATATCTACATCGAAGGAATTATCTCCTGGACGACGTTAATGTATCCGGCCACTGTCAATACATTTTGTTTCGGAAAAAATTAAGTTTATAAGTTAACTTAACCACCGTTAAAACACTGTTTAATGTATTATTGAAATCAATGTTTTAATTTCGAACAACGATGTTAGATAACACCCACATTTTGTTATCGATGTTATCAATACTTCCAGTTTCCCAAGATGGGTGATCCATAGTATTCAAACGCCCACATGTATGGCACTTCTTTCAAGAATGGCGCTTTTCTATAACACCGAAATTTGCGAGATGAAGATTTTTTCCCAACAAAAAAATATCGTTTTAGACACACTTCCACTACAAACACCACACACGCAACTGCTTGAAGTAGCAACAACATCTGGAATGGCCCAGACAGTTGTGTCATTCGCAGAGGATCTGGGTCTGCAGAGGATTTACCGGTCTCAAAGCGAACGCCATGTACAGTCATGCGATAAAGCAGAGTACTAATCCACTGATCATGCAGCCCAGCCTGCACAATGTGCAAAGCGAAACGATTCAGTACATCGTATTTAGGCATATTCTTTTTCACGGGAAAGCTGAGATGTCCTGGAGGATTTACACACTGCGGTACTAACCGAAGCATTCTCCGTCCGTTCTCACTTAGGACTTCGCTTCCAGCACGGAAATCGTACACTGTTCGCGGCATCAAGTAGCCGTCTTTACCGTCTTTCACGATGTCCTTTAATCTGCTTTCCGATTGCGCAGGCGTTTCTTGAATTAACTTTCCATCCAACTTGCGAAGCACGCCGTCGGCTTCGGGATCGTCGAACAGATGGTGCAGTCTAGTGTACGAGTACAAGTTGCGAATGACGCGTTCCGCCTCCTCCAAGGTCTGCGGCTCCGCGTGCCGAGGGGGGTGAGCTAAAAAGCCCAACAGCTGCCCGGTGTAGGCGTTGCTCAGCACCAAGGAGAACAGCAGAAACGCGATGAGCACGAACCGTTGGGACGGATGCCGGGTGGCGCGAGAGCAGCAGCATGAAAACAGCAACTCGAGGACGTCCAGCGCAGCGCGGCAGGCTCCGTCCCAGCAACTGCGCGATGCCGATTTTAATTCCCCTGTGCGACCAACACGGTGCGTCAGATGCCACGCAGCCGTCGTGGCCAGCATCGAAACCAGAATTCCGAACCACACACTGGCACGGTACGGTAGAAGCAGCACAAGGTTGAAAGAAATGATTTTCGCCTTACGAACTACTATGCAAGAAGGCGACTGCCCGACTGTAGCAGTATAGTCCATGATTTTGTATCTTCCTGGGGTTATGTACAGCCGGTTGAAGGAAAAATCAGCCGTTCCATTCGATATAAATTCCAGCATTGTTGTGTAACTTGTAATATTGAAGGGAAGAACCGGCTTCAGTTCAAAACCTGTGATTCGTTGAAACTCGAGAGTTGTCTTGTAGTCAGCTCCATCGAATTCTTTTTCTCCAAATTTATTTTCCCAGAAAGATGAAAATGGAAACATTGCAGTAGAATGCGTCATAAAGGTCACATAACGTTCTTTGAACAATGAGTTTCTTGCCTTTGTGTTTGTTTCATTACAATTATTAAATATATCAACACAAGTCTGAGATTTTCCCAATGTCTCATAATAATTTGAAATATTAGAATAAGAAGCCGTTACGTTTATAGAGAGAAATATTTTCTTTGCGTTAATATTCATTGAAAATGCGATCAGTACTAGCAAACAAACTGTATCAATAAACATGCCAAACACAAATTTAAAATACGCATTTTTTTAAAACTATAAAAGGTTTTTTCGCATTGTTACTCTATTTGCAAAATGACTTTTATTCTTAACTACTCATTCTAGCATGCACGAAGTATATAATGATAGATGTGATATCATACTGATTCCCGCTCCAACTGTGTTGGCAGTACGTGTAAT
Source organism: Gryllus bimaculatus (assembly GCA_017312745.1). Lineage (NCBI taxonomy): Eukaryota > Metazoa > Arthropoda > Insecta > Orthoptera > Gryllidae > Gryllus > Gryllus bimaculatus. The sequence goes on from BOPP01000042.1 coordinate 4,403,139, forward strand.
GCTAGATCACCAATCTAGTATGTGTGTTTCCAGTAGACCTGGAGATTAAGTAATGAATTGTGTGATAGCGTGCCGGCTACTCGTGTTGTTTATGAGTTGGAGAGAATATGGAGTTTCCTTTATCAAATCACTTAATCATCTTTTCTCTCTGCAGTTTGAGATTAAAAAAAGAAATACACGCTTTAATTTGGAGCTGTAAGACAGGAACATATCTACAAAATATGTATTTTTGAGTTCAAAGTATCATTTTTAAAACACACTATTTCATTTGGTATAGTATAGTCTCCAAAAGCATTATACAATTTTCTTCAGCATTGGTCTAAACCAGCTACCTGTCGACTTTTTGTTCGAGATTTGGACAGGACGTGTCTTGCGTACTCCTCAAAAATCACATTCTGATAGGCAGTTTGCATGTTCGAAAGAAATATCAATTGAATATAAATGCTAATATTTACGTGAATTATCTCCCTGAGAATATTGTTGTCAGTGAGCCATGGATTTTCTGTTTGCGACTTACTGAATATTTGTTAGTCATTCAATCTTATAAATCAATGCTATTCAGTCAATATCATTTAATGTTATCTAAAAGATGAGGGGCCTTTCAGAACGTAGAATATTACAAGATGAGGCCGATTTTTTGAAAATTACTTATGTTCGCCTATTGCTACTGAGCAACCTGTAAAGATACAAGAAAACATTATTTCTTCTTAGTTGGTACATATTGATCTTTTATTCTGCACATACTACTAACAACTTCATTCGGCAGAGGAAGTTTCTACATTTGTCAGTGACGGTGGAAAAGATAAACTGACAATGCGAATATTAACTTAACTTTAACTAACCTATTTAAACAAAAAATTTAAAGAAAAATAGGAGCATTCATGTGAAAATCTAGTAGTATTTAATAAAACTGTCCTGATCATACACAAAAATCCGCTAAAACTACATATATTTTCAAAAATGTGTACCTAACATTACTTAAATTTCTCAATTTTTGAGTACATTTTTCCATAAAAGGACGGGAACGCAAGGAGAGAACATCCGGTAGAGACGCTGACGACTCTCTCGAAAAGATAGGAACTTAAGGTCAAACAACATACAAAGGTATGATTATTTTTACTTTCCCGTATACATACGAGCATACAAGTTTTCAGGCTCAAATGGTCCCAGAGAAAGTGGATCATACCAACTTCACGAAAATCGCCCGCCGGAGGTCGTTCGGTATGTAACTTGGTTCGCATACTAAGAGATTACGATAGCAACTTTTCTGGATTTTAATTTAAAGTTACAATAATATACGATAAAATTTCATTGTTGCAAATCATTCTCACTCTAGCTCATTGTTGGACAGCGACTTACGAGACAGTGTGAAAGATGGAAAGGACTGGAATTCTTGGTGTTATCCAATTCTTCTTTATGAAAGGTAAAAACGCGAAAGAAATCCATTGGATAGTGCCTACATTGGGTGATTCATGCCCTTTGTATGAGACGGTGAGATTTTGGGTCAACGAATTTAAGCGAGGCAGGACAAGCATCGAAGACAATGGATTGCAAGAGGAGAACCACTTTGAAGAAGGCGAAATGCAACCCATTACCTGGAAAGGTGATGGCGTCAGTCTTTGGGGATGCTAAACATATTATTCTTATAGACTACCTAGAAAAGGGAAAAACCATCACTAGATAATACTATGCATCACGTTTGGTCAAACTCAAGGCAGCTATCGCAGATAGATGTCCTGGAGTGGGAAGAAAAAACTTTCCATCACGATAACGACCCAGCACATTCAAGCCATATCGCCCAGCAAAATTCACTGAACTTCGTTTCCAACTGCTTCCACATCCGCCCTATTCACCTGATTTGGCCCCCCTCGGACTTTCATTTGTTCCCAGAATTAAAACCTTTCCTGGCTGGACAAAAAGTTGTCAGCAATGCAAAAGCCATTCAGATATTCAATTGACTATTTCTAGCGTCTTGAAGAAAATCACATTAGAGAAGGGATCCTGATCCTGGAGAAACGTTGGGTACAGTGTGCTGAACTTCGAGGGGATTATGTCGAAAAATAAGGTAAGTTACAAAACTCAGATCACTGTTTCTCATATAGAAACAAGTTTCTTTTCGAACACCCCTCTTATAACGACATTGGTTTAGAAAACTTTTCGTTGCACTTTAAGTTCACTAAAGGCCCAGTTCAGGAGAGTAAACTGTCAATGAAACTCCCGATGTGTTGACGTACATGCTGAAATAACATTTGGTTGTAGCTACCGTTGGCATCTTTTTCAGTTGTTTTATATTCTACCAACATGTTCTAAATTGCACTCTTGAACGCGTGGAAGCATATTGACATTTTTTTTCAATTTGGCATTTTGGTGTAATATTCCCATTGCATTATTTGTTTTTCAATTTTTAAATCAGGCATTTGAAACAATAGTGAATAGTTTAAGCAAACAGTAGTTAAAAATAGTTAAAGCGTGTTAAAATTAAGCATTAAAATTGTGTTAAATTACGAATATTAAACAGTATAGCAAGATACAATGTTATTGCTTTATTTAAGAATTAGAAAACAAATATAAAAGAGAAATGATGAAGATGAATTCCGAACATACATGTGAAGTGGCATATTTTTCCAGGTACGATGTTTATGAAATGTAACAAAATCTTAAATTTTCATACCAAGGACGGGATTATTTGCATTACCATATGCATGTATTTTGATTTTTTTTGTAAATGTCTGTAAATTGTGAATTTAAGTGTATACGGTAATTGAACATATTTCAATTCTTATTGTTTCTTCTAATAGTAAAGCCTCGTGTGAATAAATTAGCATTACAAATATGTACTTTTTATTCATGGCTGACCCGCAAAGGAGTGTGTACACAACGAGAACACAGATTTATTATTAAGTCTGCCCAGAAAGCCAATGAGATATCAGAAGTGAAATTAGACCAATACTGCTAACATGGTGACAGATATTTTCTCAAACGCTCCACACCGCTCCATTTTTTCACTGATAAAGCATGGGGGGCTTAAAAAAATGACGCAAATCTCACTTCCCTTAAATTTTAAGAATTTACTTAACTTGCAAATTTTGAAATAAGTCGAGAAAGTAGGTACTATTATAGCACCGTTAGTTTATCTACTGGTTTTGTTAACACTGCAAACATTCGAAGCTTATTATCTTAATTAAAAATCGATCACGATTTTGCATTACGTCAGTGGTGATCATCTATCTTCTGATCTGTTATTGTGTCTGAACATGTCTCCCCTAATAACTAGTCAGAAATTAATATGCCAATTAAATGTAGGTTTTTTGCCGTTGGTGACAAAAGAAACACAAGTCATTACGAAAATGAGTGCACCACTTTCACTATGAATGTAGGTGTCAACAACTTGATTATATCATCGTGCTCGTTTTTTTTTTCGAAACGTAAATCATGTATTCGATGGTTAAAATAATGTCTTAGTAAACACAACTCTCGACACCAATAAACTGGAAAAAGATTACTTACATCTAAAAAGCATGGATTGTGTGTTGATCGCTATCGTTGAACATATTAATTTAAAAATCAGATAAAGGTCAAATCTAATTCTCGTGACTATCTTGAGTAGGGCCGGAGTGACAGACACAAGCTTGCGAAGATCGTGGGAAGGACTGCGCAGTTTTCACAGCCCTTGGAGAATATTACGTAACAGCAACTTTGGAAAAATAGATAAATTACTATTCTTTACAACGTGGGAGAAAACTGGGCTACAACTACTACATCGCTTATATTTTAGAATTCCTTATTAGCAGCCTGAGAGTATAAAATAATTCCAACAGTCTGGTTAATGGAGATAATAAATACCCGAATTTTGTAAGCAGGAACATACAATGATTTTCCAAAACAGTAAGTTATTGCATATCGTTTATTCAATCACACATTGTGTAGTATAATATTAATTAGATACTTTCTGCATGATTATTAATATATTTTGAAGGCAGATATGGGTAATATTTTTCTGATCAATATCTTGGTGAGTACTTTTCATTTGTGCGCATAATACAGAATGATTTATTGTTTACAAAATCATTGACTGGGAATCGCTACAAGGAAATTAAAATTAGTTTATAGCCAAACCCTTCGGATAACATCGCACATAATGAATAACTTGAGTAACACAAAAGTGCATTGTACATACAAAACGGAAAATTCGAAATCCCGGAAATGCTACACTATGTCATTGGTACTTATTATCCCAGATTTAAGACTCTTACTATCCCAAATGAGGGACATTTTCAAATTCTGGAACAACACAGGCAGCAGTCATTGTGAAACCAGACTTGCCTGTGACATTGCCATTTTAGAGTCGAAGTAACCCGACGATTGCCAGCATGAGAGACACGAGCGGTAAGAGAGTGAAATACGTTTCTGAAGAATTAATTGTAATAATTATTACTCGTTGAATATTGCGCCGCCGACGCTGTAAACTGTTTTATAACAAATTTAAGGCGTTGAAAATATGTCTTGCATAGCTTCGTTTAAATAAAGTTTTAACAGGTTCTGGTATTGCACATATTAATGAATCGCGGTAGCTGATAATGTTATACTTCTCTCCAAACGTTTTCAACTTCAAAAGGCCGTGTATGTTTTGTCCATACGGGATACCCACTGGCAATATTACAGTTTCAAAATTTATGTAATCGCGTTAAAAAATACTTACAAATACGGATTAGACGATTTGTTAGAACTAAATACAGCTACATTTTGTACGCGTTTTTGCTAATAAGCGTTAAATGCACATACAATTTCATATAATATTCTGCTTCGTTGTTTGACTTACTAGTGTTGTGTATTGTGTAATTGATTTACTAGTGTTTCCTGGCGCATGAACTGCTAAGGTAATTAGTCCGGTAAGAGTGAATGTTTTTATGGCAGGAGCTACCAGTGATATCCCGCTGGATGGTGAGATCTGGCACCGAACGTTGCGTCCGCTAGCAGAATCTTCCTTCAGTGAGACACCGCCGCAGCCTGGACAAGCTCTAAGCTCCCGACTGGTCTCCTATGCACGACCATGTATTTCTTGTACAAGTGCAGTGTGTGAGAGAGAGAGAGTGTGTGTGTGTGTGTGTGTGAGAGAGAGAGAGAGAGAGAGAGAGAGTGAGTGTGCGCGTGTGAGTAAGCAAGTAAGGGAAGAGGATATTAACAAGAAAGATTAAGGAAAAAACGCGCGTTGTCCGCGGAACTTTTATTGAAGTACTGGTCCGGCAGTCTCCTGGTGACGACCAGAGAAAATACGGAAAATACCGACCAGAACAGACGGTCGCTAGAAATTTCCTCCAGACAGCGGGTAAAGTTCACCTAGCTATAAAGCTAGTGTCGAAAATCCTGCCAATGAGAACGTCAGGCAACGAAACGCGGGACTCCCGGTCAGAGGCACTGCCGTGAGATCAATATTGCCCTGAGCCACCTAAGTCGGCCTTGCTTCGTCGATCCCAGCGAGAGGGCATCTGTTTTCACAGGAGTCAGTAGTTTGCCTAATTTCGATCCAGCCATCCTTCTCATTGAGAATGACCAGCACGACGGAGTGTCGAAAACATGGTCATAGTTAAAAATCTCTGTCAAAGATGACAAAATATTGATATGACGAGATCCCTGGGAGATCACCGAACACGAATATGACAATAATAAAAATTGTTAATGGCGTATCAATTTTTGCAGATAAATCCAAACCAAATTAATTAATTAAAATCATTACTATGATTTTCTTGAATTATAGTGATTGGAAATATGACAAAAAAGTTTTTAAAAAATTAAATGGCTGGTGAAATGAAAATATAGAAGTTTGAAAGTTGATAATGAAAATTCTTATTTTGTTTGTTTCAAGCGACATTGAATGCAATACAGGAAGACATAATAAGTTGTAAATATTTAAGAACTTAAAAAAAGACATTACGTAAACAGCTGAATTGAGAACAAGGAAATAGTATATAGTATAAATTAGGAAAAAAGCAACACAAGCTTAATAATACAATAAAATAATAATAATAATAATAGTAATAATCACTAATAATAATAATGTTATAATAATGTAACAAAAATATATTATCATATACCATTTTCGTCGTTTCTATGAATCCTTGATAGTAGGGGTTCACAATGAAGTGTAATCATCACCACTCCTCTGACCGGCTTACGTAGCTCAAGGCATCAAAATTGATGTCACTGCAGTACCTCTAACCTGGAGGTACTACGTTTGAGTTGTGACGATGGAAGGATTTTTAACAGTACCTCGATAGCTAGGTCAAATTTAGCCGTTGTCTGGAGAAGAGTTTTAGGACCCGGCTGCTCTGATCGATAGTTTTCCGTTGTTTCTTCCATCAATACCAGGTGAATGCTAGTGCAGTCCATCACAAACGAGTCACGAAACGCGCGCGATCTTTCCTTGTCATATTCTCACTCCCTACTTACACACATTTACACGTACAAGTACTATACTAACGCACATTCTGGGAGACCGGACGGAAGCATACAGCTTTTCCTGACTGGAGCGGTGCTCAGCTGGTTTTGTAATTCTTGGTTTGGGACTAACCCGCTAACTGACAAGCAGGACTGCGCCGGATCTCACCACCCAGCGGGAATAGATTACTGCTATTTCCTCAAAACATGCACTGCACTTACGGGACTAATGACGTTATGAGCTCTTGCACCCGAAATCACTAATCAATCAGCAAGTATGTTGGTTCCGGATCTCGCAGTCCAGAGGGAGAAGATCATCGTCCCCTGCTATAAAACAAGCACTACATTTACAGAACGGATCAGCTTAGCAGTTGACGCGCCCGGAAACACTAATTAATGTTACAACGAATCAACCCGAATGCGGTATACTAATCCACAAACATTTTTTTTTATTCTGAAAAATGTAGATTTACAATCTACTAGCGTACCCGTGCGAGAACTCGCATATTAAATTCCTTATCCCCTATCTCCCTATCTCCTTCCATTTCCATACTAAGAGGGGAAGTTGTTAATGAAAGGTGTTAATTTGTTTTAAAAATGTAACCTTCAATGCATTTACAGAAAATCAAATACAAATTCAAACAATGACATTGTTGTCTGAAAACAAATTTTGAATAAAGATTAATTCATTAGACTTTAGACATTCATCTTGTAACCATTCATAACACTTCCTTAAAAACAATATTTTAATGAATTATACATTAGTTCTTGATGGTTAGCTTTTCGCTATCCTTGATGGTGGCTGTTAGAAAATGTTTCTACTCTTGACAAAGCTTCGTAAAGTTGGCCATGCGAAAATACAGCATCGGACATGTACTACCATACCCTTCGGAATATTATCTAACTTCATTAAGAAAATGAGAGGTTGACCCGTGTGATTCAGTAGCCTAGAACATCAAGAAATTAGTGTAATTTCACAGACAGATTCATTTTACAGGTTCTGCACGTCTCCGAATAGTTGGGGTTGTTGGGGTAGCGCCGGACCAGGAAAATGTAAAAGAATGCTCAAGAAGCTCTCATCCTATGCTATATTACGGACGTGCGAAGAATGTATCTGTAATTCCAGGTTTTAGGTCCCTAGAACGCTTAATTTAGGAGATAATGACCTAAAGAGATTTTAATCATTCTGCGGGTTGCATTTGACACGAATATTTAAATGTCGTTTTTCATAAAATTTTTCATATTTTTAAGTCAAAAGCAATTCGCCACGTGTCCGTGAAATCCTATTTCTTTGGAAACACGTATAATGACTGGTGTACTGGTGACACGTATAATGCGTGTGAGAGCTACAAGATTCGTCTATACTACTGAAATAATATAGGAGAGGATTTTAAATATTATAAACGGTAAAACATGATGTGATATAGCGGCATCTAGACTATTGTATGCTTTACTAACTATAATTTTACTTTATTTAAAAGAAATATTTAATGTAAGGTCCATCTAATATTAATGAATCTATGCAATATGATCCCTGCAATGTTTTGCATTTTTCTTTCGTACACATCAAAATATTTTCGTCTGCTTGTTATTTATGTGGGCTAATCTTATGCACCGAGTTCATTTCTTAACTGTTATTAGCTGTGGAGAGATAACACATCACGATTTCCTCAAGAAAAATGTATGTCACGGGCAGTGGAAAACAAAATACTGCAGAATGCAGTCAATTCAGCACTGTGTCTGTCACACTGTTCTTCAATGATTAATAAATCATTCTGATTGAAAATGAATTTAACTGACTCGCACACAATGTCTAGCATGCAAACGAACATGCTTAAAATAACATTAGTAAATGTAGTTCGAGAAAAGTCCCAGTATTCTTGCAAATGCTTCAACTTGTTTTCTGAAAATTTTCTTGCGAATGCAATATCAAGACTGAACACGCTAACTTGAAAATTTGGCTGAATCTCTAACAAAAATACTGTCACAGGTAAAACACGTAACAAAAAGGTTGATCACGATGATCATGATTCACCTTACACCTAAGTCTTGTCTCCTTCGCTATACACGTGACCGGGATAGATCTTGCCTTGAAATGACCCTATTCTATTCCATGCGATGCGCTGAGATCTTATCGTTCACCGGATAGGAATCGTTCATTCATATTATATTTCTTTATTATCAAAACTAAGAGAACAGTATTCACTCTTCACTGTTGAGAATTGTCCATTCTTTGTCAATATTGTTTCTCCATCGAAAGATCATTTCAAAAGATATAAGAGCTCTCTCTCTCTCTCTCTCTCTCTCTCTCTCTCTCACACACACACACACACACTCTCACTCTCCCTCTCTCTCTCTCCCTCCCTCTCTCTCACTCTCTTTCTCTCTCACTCTCTCTCCCCTTCTCTCACTCTATTTCCATTATAGTTTGACTTAATTAATGGCTACCTGCGCGAAGGCCTACGATATGGGTGGTATTGGTAGTATCGATAAGTGCCGGGCCAGCAAAAATGTAATAGCATGTCTAGTAACATCTCATTACGATGTGAGGAATGTTTCTTTGAGACTTTGGGTCACAATATGTTAACTTTTAAGGCCCTCCAATACTTTAGGAGTTATTTAACTGAATAAAATTTGACAATCCTTTCAATTTTTGCGGGTTGCATTTGACATGCATATTTAGATGCGTTTTTCCATCAAATCCATTAAACCTTTAAAATCAAAGAGCACTCCGTCACCTCTTCCTGAAATTCTCTTTCTTTAGAGACCTCACTTACAATTATTGGTGAGAGCCGCAAATATTATGTGTAGTACTGACAATATTAGTAGACCCATAATATAGATTTCCATAATATAATATTGAATATGTTAAATTACAGTTTGCCCAATGACATTGAGAATTTGTGTGTAAAAGTATTCCCCCAGCCCGACATTTCATCGTCTTCTTGTGGCTGAGTCAATTTAGTACTTGGAGTAGGAGTCAAAGTGAATGAAAAATATAATTATACCGCTTTACAATTTCTGATATTGCATATTCTGTATTTATAAATACACCACATTTCTCAACCTGACTCCTATCCGAAAAGTAGTAAAATTTACTCTAGACGCAAAAAGACGGTGAATGTACTGCATGGACCACTTTCTCACCATAAAACAGTTGTCATTTTCATTGTCATTGTCATTGTCATTGTCACTATATTTATAATACATATATTATATAAATATATCATATATATACATATATACAATATATCATCAATAATATACGTTATATATATATGTATATATGATGAGAGAGAGAGAAAGGAGAGAGAGAGTGAGATGAAAAGAGGAGAGTGGGCTAATTGTTGAAAATCTGGAAAATTACAATACAATGTTCAACCAAATTTCCGTAACACTCCCGTTCGAATCGCGCCGCCGCGGGGCCGCTCGAGCCTGCCGTGGCGAGCGGCGGCCTGTATCGGGCTGCGGGAGATCGTCGCGAGCGGACGTGCGTACCAGTGGCGAGAACGCAGATAGCATCGGGAAGATGTTGCGGAATGGGCTGCTTGACGCCGCCGCGCGCACGCCGGGAAGGCGCGGAGTATCCGGGCGCGGGCGGGCGTAGGCGCTAGTCGCGCGACGGTGGAGGCCGCGCTGGGCGAACGGCAGCTGGCGATGCCTGCGGACGGCGGCGACTTTGCGGCGCACGTTCCGATGCCTTGGGGCTACGTACACCTCTCCGGCGCGAACGCCTATGTGTGGGAAAGTAAACGCGCCACAGGTGGGACGATGTAAAGTTATTTATCGGAAATTGGTTTTGATCACTTCTTTGCGTGCATTTTCTTTAGTTTTTTTCGGCGCACGTTGGATACCTTGGGGTACATACACCTCTCCGTCGAACGATTATGAATGGAAAAAGTAAACGCGCAAAGGTGGGACGATAGTAAGTTATTTATGGAACTTGGTTTTGATCACTTTCTTTGCTTCATTTTTCTTTGTTTTTTCGTGCACGTTCGGATGCCTGGGGTACATACGGCGAAGAAGATTATGAAATGAAAACGTAAACGCGCAAAGGTAGGAACGATGTAAACGTGCATTTTTTAAATGTTGACAACACGCGTGGCATATTGGTCATAAACGTAGCGCTGTAGATGGTAAACTTATCAATCACAATATTATACGCTTCCTTATTATTGCAAAAATAAGATTGTGGGTTTAATTAATTAATTTCGATTCGACTGTTAACACGTTTTTCTATTCATTTTTAATGCATTTTGCACTGATGTTCATTGATTTTAATATTATTTTAAATGTACTTACATTCAAATACATATTTTAGAGATGCATCATATGTATCTCCACAGAAGATTCCACCACTAGGCCTATTCCATTTTATTGCTCATATATTGTAATGCAGCCGGGCACGTGATCCTACATAATGCAGAGTTGCTGTGATGCTAACAGTCTCTCATTATCAGTTTGAGCGATTTTCGCGTTATAACGACCAAAATTTCCTAGAAAGAATGGTCCAACAAAAAACGTTTGCAAAATGCAAGTCACTTTAACTACAGGAAGAGCCTCGATTACATCGTAACATATGCAACAGCTTGAGTGTTTATCTGAACTGGTTTGATCCACTTCTTTGCGTCTTTTTCTATGCTGTTTAGGAATTTTAAGAAAACATTGTTATAAGAGCATTTTTACTGCTGGTCATTTTGTGTTGTTGTAGTTCATCAAAATACGTTCTTAGGGAATGATTATGACATGGGAATTCCAATTATTTAAATACAAACTAATTGGCTTTTATCAAATTAAACGACTAGATTCTTTGGTTGGCAAGATCTGTTCGTATGCGGTATCTTACTTTACTAGCGATTTCAAAATCTCAGGCGTTTCATCAATTTTACTTTCTCGCCGCTTAAGAAAGGAACCTTCGTATAAAGAGGAAAGTTATGTAATGCTGCGCGAAAAAAACGGAGAATTTGGGACAGAAAAATTCCTATTAATAGGGCCCTGGTACGGAAAAAATGGATAAATCCGTCTTGCTTAAATTTAGAAAAAGTCTAATACGTGTGTAGCCAGATACATGTTTTGTGGGGTCCTTGTACGAAAAGTCGAGCATTGACGGCAAACAAGTCTGTCTTCCGTCTGTAAACAACAGTACTGGCTAAACTGTTTCACCCAATTATTTCAAAATGTCGTCGTGGCCCTTGAATTTTTAAATACATGACATGTTCATCCTTTGCCAGTCAAAATGACCGTTTTCCTTTACTGGTTTTATACATTCCAACCCTAGAACTCTGATGTGTTTGTGACGGAGTCTGATGATTTGTTTGAAAAGTAAATTCGCCCAAAAAGAATATTCCATTCTTATGTGTGTTATACTATTTCGTGATTATCATTTTAAACAAGCCATAGTTAGGCCCAAGGCAGACGTATCGCGCGTTTTAGAGCACGGAACGCGCAAGTCGGCAACGCCCTTGCGCCGTAGCCGCGCTCATTCAAACGACACAAGTTCTTAACAAGAGTTCTTTACACTCCCCTCCGTATTATGGGTGAGCAACAGAACAGATGTTCCACTCGTAGAAAATCTTACCTATTGGAAAATGAGCCTGGAAATTTGACGGATATTAATAAAAATATAAATTTTGCTCGATAAGAAACTGTAAGCTACAAAAAAAATTTTGAAAAAATCGTAAGAAAGAAAAATTTTTTGGCCAACATTTCGAAAAAAATTCAGGGTTTTCAACGAAAATGAGGACTTGCCACCTTCGCAATATCCTTCACATTATTGAAACAACAAATTTAATAAAAACGTTGGGCTATTATTCCTCTATAAATAATCCGAGGTAAAGAAAAAGGATTAGTTAAAATTTCAAAATGATTAGGCATCATTAATTGTTGTAATTTATTTTTAAAAAAAATATATATTGCATAACTTATATAAAACGCTGTTGTCATAAACTGTTACCAAGGCGAGAATTACGTGCTGATTAACCACAATAGTTATGATAACGTTTACGTTCAGCTTGGAATTGATGCCATTGGAATAACAGGTAACAAGTTTGTGTTTTCATTTTAGTTTCACGTTTCTATAGGGATTATCCGCCAATTGTTGAAAGATGTCACTTGAATCGTGATGGAATCGACTTTTATTTATTTATTTTTAGTATACTATTGATAGTCTCTTTTACTATTAAGATTTTAGTAATATAATATAATAATAACGTTTCGTAAAAAGTCAAAGAAATAATTTTTGGGAGAATGACGAATTTTTTTCTTCATGTGTTTCCTGAAAAACTATTTCCGTATCATTTGCGAAACGTTAGAAGAACTTTCCTTAAACAATTATCTACATCACCGATCGTCTTCAAGCTTTCACCAGAGGTGCACTTACATTAAATTGGCAGAGTATTGAATTACAATTCTACCTTCGTCATACACCTTGCTACCAATTCCAAAAAACATTTTCCTATTCCCGTTTTTATTTTTTGTATATAGCAGTATAATTCACCTACTTTGTATTAAAACATTTATAAAACACGTGATGTGCAGTATTATTTTTGCCAGTATTTTTTGGTCAACTATCTTTATTGGTACAAATCTGTGCAGTATCTGAAACGTAGAAAGAGTTTTGAAAATCTTTAGAAAAGAAAAATGCACCATCGCCATGTTTGTGGCAGTATCAGGAGACTTGCATTGAAAAATCTTTAGGTTTAAAGCATCTTTACAGTATCTACAGGCAGTAGCCTCTATTCTTAACACTTCACAGTTTACGCTTGACCGCCTGTACGTCTCCACTGTATCTTTCCATTTCTTCTTGGTCTTCCCATACCTCGTTTCCCTTTCGGTTTGTATACAATTCTATACTCATCTTGGCAGTCTTGTTTATTGCCCTTATTTTTCTAAGCCCTGCAACAATTTTTTCCTGTAATTTTCATTATATTATTTATTGCTATTCACAATTCCATTTCTCGCCTGATTCCTTCACGTTTTAACTCGGTTTCATAAGATGAAGCCTTTCATTCTTCGAAGAACCTTGATTTCTCAACTCGCGAAGCCTAGGAGTGGAATTATATGAAACTTCCACAAGCATGCAGTGTATTTAATAGGACTATTCCACGATGCAATTATGTGCAACAAAGTTCCAAAATGTGCCAAATTATAGAAATAACTGAAGCAATGTTAAAATCAAAAGAGTTAAGTTTTAGTAGAAACGTGTGTAGTTGCGAACATCACATAGCGGTCTAGTGATCGTGAAAGGAGCGTAGCGAAAATGCGTGGTCAGGACGGAATAGCGGCCTGGATGGCCCGAGTCTGCGCACGTATAAAATTAAGGCAAATTCATGTCAATTCAATTCAATTCCAATATGTATAATGCTTCCTAAAGATAGATGGGTCCACAGTTGATATGGCAGTAGGTAGAAGCGATAAAGAATTAATCAATTAGAAAAATGATGAAACGTTTTTAGATTATACCGCCCTGATTGGGGATTTTGTTTGTGAAGTTAATATATAATATTGTTATAAATATATATAATATATATTATATATATTATATAAATATATAAATGATATACAATTTACAATTTTACAATTTTGGTTTTCTTACTATGTGATGAGTAGTCATTAAGCACTTGCCTGAAATGTCGGTTTTCTGAACCATTTGTTTCCATTCTAGTGATTGTAACGTCTAAGAAATTGATTTGTGTTATCTATTTATCTTTCAAATGTAAATTTAAGTTTTAAGATCCAAGTTATCAAACACTATATGATATCCGTGGAATATATTCTTGCTGCAAAAATAATAAAGGTATCGTTGACATTAGCAATTGGTAAAAAACTTAACAGCTGAATTTATATAAAAAATATCAGGTTATAGTTTCTGCATTTATAATTTCTGACAATAAATCCTTAATACACCCACAAATAGCCCGCATCATCAGATGGTTTATAGATTGCACATTGACCTGAAAGTGTGCTTATAAAAATTACATTTACTGCAATAATTATTTCTTTTTATTGCGATATATTCATTTTTTGTTTCTTTTAAAGAGTTTTAAGTTCAAAAAAATGCCTTTATTTTAATGAAAAACATATGTGAAATTTATTATTTCTCCCAAACATTGTTGTTCATGGACTTATATAAAGCTATTGATTAAAACAGATGTCATTAAGAAATAAGAAGGCTATGAAATGATCCAGTTTGCTTCATTCGACATATTTAATGCGTATATCTCCATTCCTTGCACTTAACGCTTCCATGAAAAATATTTCTGAAGATATTCTATAGGTTACTAAAAAATACACATTAACTTTCTATTAATTTTAAATTAAATCGTCAATAGTCATACAAGTGTTATTTTATGTTGAAAAGAACATAATTTTATTTCATGAACTAGCCAAAAAAATTCCAAGAGTTTTACTTGTTTGTTTTTGTAACCATAAAATATTTAAGATTTGGCTTTGCCTATGTTCTTCACACAACTTAATCTATTGCTTCCTTTGATAAAGATTTCCTCGCTACGTATCTTCAGGATATATTCTTACATTATTAGTTTTACTGCGTGATAAACTCTGCTTAAGTGAAAAAACCATGAGTAACGTACGCTTGTCATTAGATGGCAAACTCATGTATTCAACTCTAAGATGTCACAATATGATTTTATATTCCATTTACCGCTTAGTGCTAATCTCCTTTAGAAATTAAAAGCTGTGGTTTGCTTGCCATTGAAGAACTTTGTTCTGCAGGACTACTTCGACCTACGTCACATTTATAAAATGATTCCAATGGATGCACACGAAAAATAGCCACTAAGTAAATGTATTAAACAAAAAAACACTAAACTATTCATTCATATTGTAGACCGGAGTTCCTTTTTTTCACTAGCCTGAATTCTTTTAAAAACTTACGTATGTAACCCTGTACTGCAGCTTTGACATTCTTAACTTTCATATTTCAAAACGAACACTTTCGTTTTATCACAAAACTACTTGCCAACTATCTCCCTCTTTTACTTGTCCAATAAGTAAGCATGGAAATTAACAAAAAATGGCACCATTTTCCTCAATATTTGAAAAAACTTTTATTATAAGTATAAATTATATATAGAACAACATTCCAATTATCTCTATGGGTACTTTTGTTTCTGTATAATTCAGGACTTTACGTTTTAAGTACGCTAAGAATAGTGATTTGTAATGCACGCCGGAATGGAAATATTCGACAAAAAAATACTCTTTAACTGTCAGACCCCTGGAAAAAACGAAAAAAAAATGAAAAAAATTCTTGTTTCTTCCATATTTGAAGTTGCTCCGCAAACCACCGTGATTTAGTTCATTTTTAATTTGTATTATTTTAGTGGGTCCTTGGAATTACTGAAAAAAAAATCGACTGACGGCCAAAAAAAAGGTTCATTTTTCTGTCCATCTCTCCAAAAAAAATCTGAAACTATACTAAAAAATTCCTAATTACCGACGGGGATCGTCTCG
>BOPP01000042.1:4419072-4431244 GCA_017312745.1 Gryllus bimaculatus
AGTCAATATTGCCCTGAGCACACCTAATGCGCCTTGCTTCGATGCGATCCCAGCGAGAGGGCATCTGTGTTCACAGGAGTCAGAGTTGCCTAATTTCGATCCAGCCATCCTTCTCTATGAGAAGACCAGCACGACGGAAGTGTCCGAAAACATGTCATAGTTAAAAACTCTCTGTCAAAGATGACAAAATACTTGATATGACGAGATCCCTGGGGAGATCACCGACACGAATATGACAATAATAAAAATTGTTAATGGCGTATTCAATTTTTGCAGATTAAATCCAACGACAAATTAATTAATTAAATCATTACTTATGTATTTCTTGAATTATAGTGGATTGGAATATTGACAAAAAAGTTTAAAAAATTAAATGGCTGGTGAAATGAAAAACTATAGAAGTTGTGAAAGTTGAAATGAAAATTCGTATTTTGTTTGTTTCAAGCCGACATTGAATGCAATACAGGAAAGACATAAATAAGTTGTAAATATTAGAACTTAAAAAAAGGACATTACGTAAAACAGCTGAATTGAGAAACAAGGAATAGTATAATAGTGATAATTAGCGAAAAAAGCACACAAGTCTTTAATAATAATTAATAATAATAATAATAAATATATAATAATAAGATAATAAATAATTATGAATAATTAACCAAAAATATATTATCATATATTTTCGTCGTTTCTATGAATCCTTTGATTAGGGGTTCACAATGAAGTGTAATCAATCACCACTCCTCTGACGGACTATCGTAAGCGCAAGGCATCAAAATTGATGTCATCTGCAGTACCTCTAACCTGGAAGGTACTACGTTTGAGCTTGTGCACGATGGAAGGATTTTTAACAGTAGCTCGAAGCTTGGTCAATTTAGCCGTGGTCTGGAGAAGATTTTAGGACCCGGCTAGCTCTGATCGATAGGTTTTCCGTGTTCTTCCTCAATACCAGGTGAATCTAGTGCAGTCCATAACAAACGAGTCACGAAACGCGCGCGATCTTTCCTTGTCATATTCTCACTCCCCTAACTTACACACAATTACACGTACCAAGTACTATACTAAACGCACATTCTTGGAGACGGACGAAGCATACAGCTTTTCCTGACTGGAGCGGAGCTCAGCTCGTTTTGTAATTTCTTGGTTTGGCGGACTACCGCTAACTGACAAGCAGCGACTGCGCCGGATTCATCCACCCAGCCGAATAGATTACTGCTATTTCCTTCAAAAACAGCACTGCACTTACGGAGACTAATGACGTTATGAGCTCCTTGCCACCCGAAATTCACTAATCAATCAGCAAGTTGTTTGGTTCCGGATCTCGCAGTGCCAGAGTGGAGAGATTCATCGTCCCCTGCTATAAAACAAAGCACTACATTTACAGAACGCGATTCAGCTAGCAGTTGACGCGCCCGGAAACACTAATTAATGTTACAACGAATCAACCCGAAGCGGTATTACTAATCTCAAAACATTTTTTTTTTAAATTCTGAAAAATGTAGATTACAATCTATCTAGCTTACCCGTGCAGAGAACTCGCATATTGAAATTCCTTATCCCTTCTCCCTACGCCTTCCATTTCCATACTAAGAGGGAAGGTTGTTAATGAAAGCGTAGTTAATTTGTTTTAAAATGTAACCTTTCAAATGCATTTACAGAAAATCAAATTACAGAAATTAAACCAGATACATTGTTGTCTGAAAAACAAATTTTGAATAAGATTAATTCATTAGGACTTTAAGACATTCCATCTGGTAACCATTTCATAACACTTTCCCTTAAAAACAATATTTTAATAATTATACATTAGTTCTTGTATATGGTTAGCTTTTCGCTTATCCTTGCATGGGTAGTTAGAAAATGTTTTACTCTTGACAAAGCCTTCGTTAAAGTTGGCCATGCGAAATCTGGCTATCGGACAGTGTACGTACCCTACCCTTCGGAATATCTATTAACTACATCAAGAAATGAGCAGCTTAGACCCGTGCGATTTCAGTAGCTAGAACATCAAGAAATTAGGTAATTTCACAGACAGATTCATTTTAACAGGTATCTGCCAACGTCTCCGAATAGTTTTGGTTGGTAGGCCCGGACCCAGCGAAAATGCTAAAAGAATTGCTCAAGAAGCTTCATCGTATGCTATATTACGACGTGCAAGAATTGTATCTGTATTCCAGGTTTTAGGTCCTTTAGAACGCTTATTTAGAGTATAATGACCTAAAGAGATGTTTAATCATTCTGCGGGTTGCATTGACATCGAACTATTTAAATGTCGTTTTTCATCAAATCTTTTCATATTTTAATAAAAGCAATTCCACACGGATCCTTTCGAAATGAAGCCAAGGTCGAAACTATCAGTATCCAGACTGATAGTCCCCGGGAGTCAGAGAATATCATAAAAAATATCGTATTTGTAATCCACCAGAAATAATTGATCATGCTATGAATGAATCCACTTGGATAACTGAATGGGCATGGTACTGGTGGACACGTATATGCGTGTGAGAGCTTACAAGATTGCCATCGTATACTACTGAAATAATATAGCGAGAGGATTTTATATATTATAAACGCGTAAAACATGAAAGGACTATAGCAGCATACTAGACTATTGTATGCCCTTTACTAACTATAATTTTACTTTATTTAAAAAGGGAAATATTTAATGTAAGGTCCATCTAATATTAATGAATCTATGCAATATGATTCCCTGCCCAATGTTTTGCATTTTTTTTCGGACACTTCAAAAATATTTTCGTCTGCTTGTTATTTATGTGGGCTGATCTATTATGCCACCGAGTTCATTTCTTAACTGTTAGTAGCTGTGGAGAGAGTAAACATCACGATTTCTCAAAAAAAAAATGTACATGTCCACGGGCATTAGAAAACAAAACTGCAGAATGCAGTCAATTCAGGCACTGTGTCTGTTCACACTGTTCTTCAATGATTAATAAATCATTCCTGATTGAAAATGAATTTAACTTGACTCGCACACAATGTTCTAGCCATGCTAACGAACATGCCTTAAAATAACATTAGTAAATGTAGTTCGAGAAAAGGTCCTAGCTATTCTTGCAAATGCTTCAACCTTGTTTTCTGAAAATTTCTTGCGAATCAATATCAAGACTGAACCAGAACTTGAAATTTGTGCCGATCTCTAACGAAAATACATGGCCCACAGGTAAAACACATAACAAAAAGGTTGATTCAACGATGATCCATGATTACGTTACACCTAAGTGCTTGCGTCTCCTTCGCTATACACGTGAACGGGATATCTCCTTGCCTTTGAGAATGACCTATCTATTCCATGCGATGCGGCTAAGATCTTTATCGTTCACCGAAATAGGAACGTTCATTCATATTATATTTCTTTATTATCAAAACTAAGAGAAACAGTATTCACTCTTCACTGTTGAGGAATTGTCCATTCTTGTCAATATTGTTCTTCATCGAAGATACATTTCAAAAGATATAAAGACCGCTCTCTTCCCTCTCCTCTCTCATCTCCCTCCTCTCCTCTCTCTCCCTCTCTCTCCACTACCCACCTCTCACTCTCCCTCTTCTCCCTCCCTCTCTTCCCTCTCTCTCACTCTCTCTCACCTTCTCTCACCCTCCTCTCACTATGTTCCATTATAGTTTGACTTAGATTAATGGCTACCTGCCCAAGGCCTACGATATGGCGTGGTATTGTAGTATCGATAAGTGCCGGGCCAGGCAAAAAATTAATAGCATGTCTAAGTAACATCATTAGGAGGAGGAATGTTTCTGAGACTTTGGGCTCACAATATGTAACTTTTAAGGCCTCAATGCTTCTTTAGAGTTATTTTACTGAATAAGATTTTGACAATCCTTTGCAAATTCTTGCGGGTTGCATTTTGACATGCATATTTAGATGCGTTTTCCATCAAATCCATTAAACCCTTAAAATCAAAGAGCACTTCGTCACCTCTTCCTGAAATTCTCTTTCTTTAGAGACCTTATTTAGAAATATTGGTGAGAGCCGCAAATATTATGTGTAGTACTGACAATATAGTAGACGATTTTCCATAAATATAATCATTGAATATGTTAATTGACAGTTGCCAATGACATTGATAATTTGTTTGTAAAAGTATCCCAGCGGTACATTTCATCGTCTTCTTGTGGCTTGAGTCAATTTAGTACTTTGGATAGGAGTCAAAGTTGAGAAATATATATTATACAGCTTCACACATTTCTGTATTGCATATTTCTGTATTATATATACACACATTTCTCAACCTTGACTCCTATCCAAAAGTAGTAAATTTACTCTAGACGCAAAAAGACGGTGAAATGTACTGCTGGGACACTTTCTCCCATAAAAAGTTGTCATTGTCATTGTCATTGTCACTATATATATATTATATAATATATATATATATCATATATATACATATATAGTATATATAGAGAGAGAGAGAGAGAGAGACTAATTTGAAAATTGGAAAATTAATACAATTTCAACCAATATTCCTAAACCATCTCACCGTTCGAATCGCGCGCCGCGGGCGCCGACCTCGCGTGCCGAGCGCGCGTGCGAGGTGACGCATCGGAAGATGTTGCGGAAGGGCGCTTATCGCGCCGCGCGCACGCCGGGAAGGCGGCGGATCCGGGCGCGGGCGCGGGCGTGGCCTAGTCGCGCGACGGTGGAGGCCGGCGCTGGGCGAACGCACGCGGCGATGGCGGCGGCGGCGACTTGCGGCGCACGTTCCGATGCCTTGGGGTACGTACACCTCTCCGGCGCGAACGCCTATGTGTGGGAAAGTAAACGCGCACAGGTGGGGACGATGTAAGTTATTTATCGGAACTGGTTTTGATCACTTTCTTTGCGTCATTATTCTTTATTTTTTCGGCGCACGTTGGGATACCTTGGGGTACATACACCTCTCCGGCGAACGATTATGAATGGAAAAGTAAACGCGCAAAGGTGGGGACGATGTAAGTTATTTATCGGAACTGGTTTTGATCACTTTCTTTGCGTCATTTTTCTTTGTTTTTTCGGTGCACGTTCGGATGCCTTGGGGTACATACGGCGAACGATTATGAATGGAAAAGTAAACGCGCAAAGGTAGGAACGATGTAAACGTGCATTTTTTAAATGTGACAACACGTGCATATTGGTCATAAACGTAAGCGTGTAGATGGTAACTTATCAATCACAATATTTACGCTTCCTTATTATTGCAAAAATAAGACTTGTGGGTTAATTAATTAATTTTCGACTTCGACTGTTAACACGTTTTTCTATCATTTTTAATGCATTTTGCACTGATTTCATTGATTTTAATATTATTTTAATGGTACTTACTTCAAATAATATTTTAGAGATGCATCATATGTTCTCCACAGAATTCCACACTAGCCTATTCAATTTTATTGCTCATATATTGTAATGGCAGCCGGGGTGAGTCCTACATAATGCAGAGTTGCTGTGATGTCTAACAGCGTCATTATCAGTTTGAGCGATTTCGCGTTTAATAACGACAAAATTCCTAGGAAAGAATGGTCCAAACAAAACGTTTGCAAGCTAAGTTCACTTTAACTAAAGGAAGAAGCCTCGATTACATCAGTAACATATGCAACAGCTTGAGTTGTTTATCTGAACTGGTTTTGATCACTTTCTTTGCGTCCTTTTTCTATGCTGTTAGGGAATTTTAAAAACATTTTATTAAGAGCATTTTATGGGTCATTTTTGGTGTTGTTGTAGTTCATCAAAATACGTTCTAGGGGGTAATGATTATGACATGGAATTCCAATTTATTTTAATACAAACTACATTGGCTTTTATCAAATTAAAACGCTAGATTCTTGGTGCAAGATCCTGTCGTATGCGGTATCTTACTTTACTACGTATTTTCAAAATCTCAGGGTTTCATCCAATTTTTACTTTCTCGCGCTTAAGAAGGAACTTCGTATAAAGAGAAAGTTATGTAATGCTGCGCGAAAAAACGGAGAATTTGTGACAGAAAAATTCCTATTATAGGGCCCTGGTACGGAAAAAATGGATAAATCCTCTTGCTAAATTTAGAAAAAGTCTAATACGTGGTGTAGCCAGAATACATGTTTTGTGGGTCCTTGATACCGAAAAGTCGATTGACGGCAAAACGTCTGTCTGTCCGTCTGTAAACAACAGTACTGGCTAAACTGTTCACCCAATTATTTCCAAAATTCGTCGTGGCCCCTTGAATTTTTAAATACATTGACATGTTCATCCTTGCCAGTCAAATGACCGTTTTCCTTTACTGGTTTTATACATTCCAACTAGAAGTCTGATGTTGTTTTGTGTCGGAGTCTGATGATTTGTTTGAAAAGTAATTCGCTCCAAAAAGAATATTCCATTCTTATGTGTTATACATATTTTGATATCATTTTAACAAGCCATAGTTAGCCCAAAGGCAGACGTTCGCGCGTTTTAGAGCACGGAAACGCGCAAGTCGGCAACGCCGTGCGCGTAGCGCGCTTCATTCAAACGAACAACAAGTTCTTAACAAGAGTTCTTACACTTCCCTCGGTATATGGGGAGCAACAGAAAGATGTTCACTCGTAGAAAATCTTACCTATTGGAAATAGCTGAAATTTGATGGATATAATAAAAATATAAATTTTGCTCGATAGAAACTGTAATGTACAAAAAAATTTTGAAAAATCGTAAGAAAGAAAATTTTTTGGCAACATTCGAAAAAAATTCAGGGTTTTCAACGAAAATGAGACTTTCACCATTCGCATATCCTTCACATTATTGAACAACACAATTTAATAAAAACGTTGGAGCTATTATTCCTCTTAAAATAATCCGAGGTAAAGAAAAAGGATTAGCTAAAATTTCAAATGATTAGGCATTCATTAATTGTTGTAATTTATTTTAAAAAATATATATTGCATAACTAGTATAAAACGTGTTTCATAACTGTTACCAAAGGCGAGAAATTACGTGCTGATTTACCACAATTAGTTATGATAACGTTTACGTTCAGCTTGGAATGATGCCATGGAATAACAGGTAACAAGTTTTGGTTTTCATTTTACGTTTACGTTTCTTAGTGGATTATCCGCAGTTTGTTGAAAGATTTGTCACTTTTGAATCGTGATGGAATCGACTTTATTTATTTATTTTTATATACTTATTGATAGTCTCTTTTACTTATTAAGTTTTAGTAATATAATATATAACGTTTCGTAAAAGTCAAAGAAATAATTTTTGGGAGAATGGACGAATTTTTCTTCAGGTTTTCCTGAAAAACTATTCCGTATCATTGAAACGGTAGAAGAACTTTCCTTAACAATTATCTACATCACCGAATCGTCTTCAAGCTTTTCACCAGAGGTGCACTTACATTAAATTGGCAGAGTATTGAATTACAATTCTACCTTCGTCATACACCTTGCTACCCAATTCCAAAAAACATTTTCCTATCCCGTTTTATTTTTTGTATATAGCAGTATAATCACCTACTTTTTGTATAAAACATTATAAACACGTGATGTGCATGTATTATTTTTGCCAGTATTTTTCTGGTCAACTATCTTATGGTGCAAATCTGTGCAGTATCTGAAACGTAGAAAGAGTTTTGATAAATCTTAGAAAAGAAAATGCACCATTCGCAGTGTTTGGTGGCAGTATCAGAGACTTGCCATTGAAAAATCTTTAGGTTTAAGCATCTTTAAGTATCTACAGCAGTAGCCTCTATTCTTCTACACTTCACAGTTTACGCTTACGCCTGTTACGTCTCCACTGTATCTTTCCATTTCTTCTTGTGTCTTCCCATACCTCGTTTCCCTTTCGGTTTGTATACAATCTATACTCATCTTGGCAGTCTTGTTTATTCCCTTATTTCTAAGCGCTGCAACCAATTTTTCCTGTATATTTTCATTATATTATTTATGCTATTCACATTCCATTCTCGCCTGATTCCTTCACGTTTTAACTGGTCTTCTAAGATGAAGCCTTTCATTCTTCGAAGGAACCTGATTTCTCAACTCGCGAAGCTAGGAGGGGAATTATATGAGAACTTCCAAAGCATGAGTGGTATTTAATAGGACTATTCCACGAGTGCAATTATGTGCAACAAAGTTCCAAAATGTGCCAAATTTAGAAAATAACTGAAAGCAATGTTAAAATCAAAGAGGTTAAGTTATAGTAGAAACGCTGTGTATTGGACATCAACATAGCGGTCTATGTATGGTGAAAGGAGCGTAGCGAAATTGCGTGGTCAGACGGAAGAGCGGGCCTGATGGCCCGAGTCTCGCCACGTAAAATAAGGCAAATTCAATTCAATTCAATTCAATATGTATAATGCTTCCTAAGATAGATGGGTCACAGTTTATGATTGGCCAGTAGGTAGAAGCGATAAGAATAATCAATTAGAAAAACGATAAACGTTTTTAGATATACCGCCCTGATTGGGGCATTTTGTTTGTGAAGTTAAATATATATATATATATATATATATATATATATATATATATATATATATATATATACAATTTTACAATTTTGGTTTTCTTACTATGTGATGAGTAGTCATTAAGCACTTTGCCTGAAAATGTCGGTTTTCTGAACCAATTTGTTTCCATTCTTAGTGATTGTAACGTCTAAGAAATTGATTTTGTTATCTATTTATCTTTCAATGGTAAATTTAAGTTTAAGATCCAAGTTATTAAACACTATAATGATATCGTGGAATATATCTTGCTGCATAATAATAAAGGTATCGTTGACATAGCAATGGTAAAACTTAACACTGAATTTATATAAAATATCAGGTTATAGTTTCTGCATTATAATTTCTGAGCAATAAATCCTTAATACACCCACAATAGCCGCATCATCAGAGTGTTTATAGATTGCATCATTGACCTTGAAAGTTGTGTTACTAAAAATTACATTTACTGCAATAATTATTTCTTTTTATTGCGAATATATCATTTTTTGTCCCTTTAAAGAGTTTTAAGTTCAAAAAAATGCCTTTATTTTAATGAAAACATATGTGAAATTTATTATTTTCCCAAACATTGTTCATGACTTTATATAAAGCTATTGATTAAACAGATTGCATTAAGAAAGTAAGAAGGCTTATGAAATGATCCAGTTTGCTTCATTCGACATATTTAATGCTATATCTCCATCCCTGGCACTTAACGCTCCATGAAAATATTTCTGAAGATATTCATAGGTTACTAAAAAATACACATTTAACTTTCTATTAATTTTAAAATTAATATCGTCAATAGTCAACAGATTGTATTTTATTGAAAAGAACATAATTTTATTTCATAACTAGCAAAAAATTCCAAGAGTTTACTTGTTTGTTTTTGTTAACCATAAAATATTTAAGATTGGCTTTGCTATGTTCTTCACACAACTTAATCTATTGCTTCTTTGTAAGATTTCCTGCTACGATCTTCAGGATATATTCTTACATTATTAAGTTTTACTGCGTGATAACTCTGCTTAAGTGAAAAAACCATGAGGTAACGTACGCTTGTCATTAGATGGAACTCATGATTCACTCTCAAGATGTCACAATATATTTTTATATTCCATTTACCGCTTAGTGCTATCTCTTTAGGAAATTAAAAGCTGTGGTTTGCGTTGCATTGAAGAACTTTGTTCTGCAGACTACTTACGACCTACGTCACATTTATAAAATGATTCCAATGGATGCACACGAAATAGCCACTAAGTAAGTATTAAACCAAAAAAACAACTAAACTATTCATTCAATATTGTAGACCGGAGTCCTTTTTTTCACTAGCCTGAATCTTTAAAACTTACGTATGTAACCCTGTACTGCAGCTGACATTCTTAACTTCATATTCAAAACGAACACATTCGTTTATCAAAACTACTTGCCAATATCTCCCTCTTTTACTTGTCAATAAGTAAGCATGAATACACAAAATGCACATTTTCCTCAATATTTGAAAACTTTTTTATAAGTATAAATTATATATAGACAACATTCCAATTATCTCTATGGGGTACTTTTTGTTTCTGTATAATCAGGACTTTACGTTTTTAAGTACGTAAGAAGTATTGTAATGCACGCCGGAATGGAGAATATTCGACAAAAAATACTCTTACTGTCAGACCCTGGAAACGAAAAAGTGGAAAAATCTTGTTCTCTCATATTGAATTGCTTCCTGCAACACGTGATTTAGTCATAATTTATATTTAGTGGGTCCTTGATACTGAAAAATCGACTGACGGCAAAAAGTCATTCTGTCCATCTCTCCAAAATCTGAACTATCTAAAAATTCTAATTACCGACGGGACCAATTGATTTACTTTTTTGGCATCGTGCTGTGTCTTACTAGATGGTTCTTTGGCATCAGAATCAGTACCAACCGCTAGGTTCATTGATTTTAAATTAACTTTAGCAATAATACATTCTCAACCACTTAACTTTCATTGGACGATGCCGCTTCTAAAGGAAAAATGCAAATATTGCGCCTTCACAATTAACAACATTTTCATAAGATAAAAATATACTTACGGAAATGTGGACCTCAAACGTCCTCTTACAGTAACTTCCTTAAGCTCTACTGTCACTGTACTATACGAATGACGTAAATAACCCCGGCTAGAAGTGCATGCGACGTGAAACCGCTCACTTGCGGTTGTTCGAACTGTTATCATTACAGTCCGATGTCCAGGAACTTACCTAAAGTGCACAGGAAAAAAGGAATTTATTTTTTACTAAAACTGGGAGGTAAAAACCCATTTATTCAGGCTACAGTAAAGGGTGCAAAAAGGCATGTACTCGCATGTGCAAAGAAAAATCACATTTAAAAGGAATTATATAAGAAAGTAATACTTAAAGTGATTCGCACTTTTATTGTACAAAAATTTCCTTGCACTTACGTGTAAGGAAATAATGTTTTCTTTTTAATCTTGATTCACCATGATCGCCTGGTATGATAATTACGAATTTGTTTTACTCGCGACAGTTTATTCGAAATTATATTGCTGCCTCCCTTCTGCACCTTGAAATGGTATCAGTGAAAGCGGAATTATATTTTACGTTCTTTGTACTTATGGAGTCGTCATCGCTGAGAAGGGCACATCATATTTACAGATATGCCCCCAAAAGGGATCAGAAGCCGCACTAAAAATAGGATCGACGAACGAGGCCTGACGCTATAAATGAAAACATCAAATATCTTGACTGGTATGATCTTTTTTCTCTCCTTTAGATTTTTATCGCTATCTGGCTCTGCAGCCTCCTCTTCTACAGAAAGGCAAAACATGACCAAGTCTTCGTGTGGATCAGTTTCCAGCTTAATCGAGATCATACAAGGAAAAAATAAGTAGTGCTACAGAAAATATTTTCTCGTATTATATGTAACGGATCTGGAATATTATACTACTACATGAACCTGTAAACATGTTTTCAACTAGCCAAAATAGTTTTCGCACCGACAATTGAACACAGTTCCATCGAGATAACTCGCCATGCTCCTTAAAGCTACACCAGGTCGCCGTCTGACGTATCAACTAAAGACGACGCTTAGAAAAGGAATTGTTTTGCCCAATATTTCCAACACGTAATTTTCTAAAATTCAAACACATCAACGACAGTGATTCCTGCTCCATTCTTTTATGCGTTCTTACGTAGGTTTATCAGAGAAAATCTGAAGAACAAAATTAGAGTCTTTTTGAGAGAAAAAAATGTTTAAAAAAATTTAAATTCCCTATATTTCACGCTAAATTACGCAAGAACTACTTATATTTTCGAAAATTTGTACATTAATTTATTTAAAGATGTGTATACAAGAACAGATTTATTCTGAAAAAATCTCTATTTTCAATCCTATAGTGGTAAGACGACTCCGAAAAATACTGGAGCGCTTGCATTTTCCAAAATATCAGGGATTTCAACGAAAATGAGACCTATAGCATCCTCTTATGCGTATGTCACGAATCCACTCAACTCGACGTTCCCGCAACAGCGTATACACACGAGTACCCACGAACGTTTGTACCGCCAATTAATTCAGCTGCAGCTGCATTGACACTCACTGAACTACGCTGTCCGTTGGTCTCTCTGTTGAGGAAATTTAAATAATAGTACTAAGTTCAAAAACAAATTGTCATGGCTAATAAACAGACAATCAAAGCTGTCCTTGCATAACAAAATACTGATTTATA